>JALBCR010004455.1:0-65000 GCA_030710515.1 Abscondita cerata | reverse complement strand
TCTTGGGGTGAAATACTTGTATAGCCCAAGTACCTGCACTACGAATTAACTTTTCCATGAGAATTTCCGAATTGTACGACACTTGTCTGTTTATTATAATTCCAAGGAATTCCCCGTTTTGGAACAATTTTAATTTGGATCAAAATTTTGTTACTAGAATATTCAAGAAGGAACTTTTTTTGGCAACCCAACTTACGAGTCAGATAAGTTTTGGGTACCTTTCACCTTTGCAAAATGGAAAATCATCGGGGAGTCCAACGAGACTGGTCTCAGCCGCCTCCGCTGACAACCCGTTCAAAAGTTATGATTTTTGAAAATTGTATTGGAAACCTATGGTCAATTTTATTTCAATGTCTAGAACATAGATGTCACCAGTATCGTTGCTCAAACAGATTATGCCACCTTCGTACTTTGCTATATAAACATCATAACAACTATTCAAAAACAAACTTATTTAGTTTAGTTTACTTTTAAGATCAGTTTAAATCAATTTTAGTTACTTTCATGTGATCGGGGTAAACGGTGTTAGTTGGTAGGATATAGTTATTACAATTTCTTGCTTAAAAAAACAATTTAAAAATGAATTTATTTTCATGTAAAATTTGTTATAATCAATTTAAGTCGTTTTCATGTGGTCGGGGATCATTTCATGTGATCGAGGTAAACAGTGTTGGTTGGTAGGTTACAGTTATTAGAATTTCTTTCTTTAAAAAAATTACACTCAAAATAACAATTTAAAAACAAACTTTATTATCATGTAAAATTTGTTATAATCAATTTAAGTCGTTTTGATTTGATCGGAGGTGAACGGTGTTGGTTACAAGGTTACAGGTGTCACCATTTCTTTCTTTTAAAAAATCATGACAGTTCAAAAACAAACTATTATTTTAAGTAACATTCATTTTAATCAATTTAGGTTATTTTCAAGTGATCGGAGGTGATCGGTGTCAAACAAATTTCAATATGGCGTTTTTGTATAATTATTACTTTCAAATACTAAAACCTCATGTAATCTTAAGTGACAGTTTTTTTTCTAAATTACTATCAAATTGTAAAATTCTACTCATAACTACATTTTCTACGAAATCTTTATTGCTTAACAAAAATAAGATCAGGGAATTATTTACATTTAATCTTCTTAAGTACCTACAGTTAATTTTCTATAAGCAAGCAGAAAACTTTATGGTCTCTATGTGTGCCTAAGCAGTTATAAATAAAAGCTATGTAAATACGGTAAGTACAAACGTTTTACATGGGCAATTACTTTAAATAATAAACGCAGGTATGTTTTTCTATACTCTAATATCCAATTAATTTATCTTCTAAAACTATTTTATTTGTGATTACAAACTTTAATAATGTAAATAAATATAAACAATTTAAAAATTAAAATTTAAATGTTAGTAAATTTGAATTTAGATGTTTGTATGTTCCATCGACTCCATCTTAGGTCACGTGTTCTGGATTACTCTATACTATAATATAATAGGTTATGTAAGGTTAGGTAAAAACATATTTGTAATGTGTTTGCAGTGCAAATTTCAAAAAACCCCAAAAGCCGCTAATGTACGGCTCATAACCAAACTTACAGCCAAAATCATGTAGTTTGGTTCGAATATCTCGAAAACTGGTTGAGATATTGTAAAATGCTAGTGATTTCTTAATCAGCCTCGAAAAATACATACGAGGTGTGTGAGAAAAGTAATGAGACTGGCAACACTGCTGGAGATCGTTGTCTCTACCGGCCTATGCTAAATCGGTTTGTTTATCCCTTCCACTTCCTCAGTCCGAGTTACAACTCCGTACAGTAAATCATTAGTTTTGACAGCGCCATTAGTAAAATTGTGTTTTTATTGTGCGTTACCGAAATGGAGCATCAGAATTTAGAGCAACGTTGTGCAATAAAGTTTTGTGTTAAACTTGGTCAATCCGCGAGTGTGACTTTTGAAAAGTTGAAACAGGCCTATGGGGAACAGTGCTTATCGAGAGCACAAGTTTTCCGCTAGCACAAATCATTTTGGAAGGCCGAGAACGCGTTGAAGATGAATCAGGCTCAGGGAGACCTTCAACTTTAAAAACTGACGAAAACATTGATCGTGTGAGGGCTCTTGTGAGATTAGACCGTCGTTTAACAGTAAGGATGATCACTGAACAGTTAAATTTAAACACTTTTACCGTGTATCAAATTTTGATAGATGATTTGAATATGCGAAAGATTTGTGCCAAAATGGTGCCGAAAAATCTCACAACTGAACAGAAGGACATTCGAAAAAACGTGTGCGTTGATCTTCTTAAAAGGATTGCAAATTACCAAGAATTCTTCAATTGTGTGATCACTGGTGATGAATCCTGGATATTTGAGTACGATCCTGAAATAAAGCGGTAAAGCGAAGAATGGCACACTCCGTCATCTCCTCGGCCGAAGAAACGTCGAATGAGCAAATCAAAGATCAAGACCATGCTGATTTGTTTTTTTGACAGCAAGGGTATCGTGCACAAACAATTTGTTCTACCAGGACAAAACTGTCAACCAAGTGTTTTATAAAAGTGTCCTTGAAAAGTTGAGGCAAAGAGTGACCCGTGTGAGACCAGACATTGCACACAAGTGGATGCTTCATCATGACAATGCTCCGTGTCACACGGCCATTTCCATCCGGGAATTTTTGACCTCAAAACGCATTACTGTTGTTCCTGAACCCCTATTCACCTGATTTGAGTCCTTGTGATTTTTTCCTTTTCCCAAAATTGAAAGATGTCCTAAAAGGGCGCCATTTTGGAACTCTGGAGAACATTCAAAAGACTGTGACCGACCAGTTAAAAGCAATACCAATTCCAGCGCTGCTACCAAGTTTTATTTCAATGCCAACTAAGATATTAACAAAAAAGTGTCTAAGGAAAGGAAAAAAGCCCATGAAAATTATTGGAGCAGTGACAGTAATTTCGAAATAAGTAAGTAGTGTTTAAATTTACGTAAAATTGGCGAATTAAGTGAAAAAGAATGAGGTCTAGATTTTGCATCAAGGATTTCTGATCTTTTTAACGATGTTCATCTGAATCGTCAGATATCTTTAGAAGAAAATCCTCATGTATTCACTAATTAGTCAGGACGTTCAAAATTACGCCACATTCGGTAGGATGTTTTTTTCCCGCCTTAATAACCTACCAAACGTAAGGTAATTAAGATATAGCAATACTCTAAAGTACATTTTCATTTGTTGTACTTTTCAACTGTACACTTTTGGCAATTTCTTTAATGTTTTACATTTCTGTTGTATTTTGGCACGGTTTTTGTCAATAGTTGGCATTGAAATACAAAATATTGCATCTTATATTTTTGTACCCATAACCAAAATGCTTTCTTGGAAACTAAAATAATGTACAGGGTGTTTCATAAAAAATTTAAAAGTGGACATTACTTCCGGTGAAACCAGAAGTTCAAAACTATTTAAAAAATTAAAAACAAATGCTCGATATACGTAAAAAATAAACGTAACAAAAATGAGTGGAACTATGGAAATGGGGTGGGTTTCTAAGGATGAAAAATGTACTTTTGCAATATTTAGACAGAAAATTAGCGCAAAATGTTCTACAGACAAGTTGTAGATAATAAAAAAAATGAACAACTCCTGTACGAAACATTTTTCAACATAACCTCAAATTAAAGGTGAAAATCGCGAAAACCTGTTTTATTGGTTAGAATTGTTATTATTTTGAATAAAGGATTCTAACATATCATACTTATCATAGTTTTCGTAAGCCATTTTATACTTTTCAGACGATTGAAGAATGAAAATGTGGTAACGTAATTAGAGGCAGCATACATACATGACATCCGTCATAAAATTAAAACAAAATGTCTTTGGAAACTATGATAATTTTATTTGATATTGGAAAATATGAGTTTTGACTAAATTTAACTACGATTGACCTTTCATGATATATATCGTCGTAAAGAAAAACAAACTATCAAAATAAATCACAGCCAACTATGGTTTCTATTTAAAAAAAATTATTTAATAACTCGTAAACAAATGTAGATATTTAAAATCCGTCAACGCGATACATTACTAGTTTTTTTCTAAATTAATAAACAACTAGGATATAGACACTTTTCAAAATATATAAAAATCGATCTTTTCGCTGTAACTCGAAACAAAAGACGATAGACGATTCTAGTTTTCACCAATGAGTTTCTCTCGAAAAAACAGATCGACACAACCACATCCATTTTCTCTATCTCTTATGGTTACCGAGATACCCTATACAAACGTCGAAACTTGTCCACCCTGTACAGTAAATTTACAGAGGTTTCTGCTGTACCATCTGTGAAAATGTCTTACATGTGGTTCTTACTACATAAAGTTGTATGGCAGAAAAATGACACTATAGCGAAATTGTAAATAAATATTTAAAGTATGTTCAATGTCATATTACGTTCGATGGTTATCCCTACGCAGACGCAACTTCATGTTCATGAAATGCACAAACCTGCGCATTAATTGCCATCAGAACTGCACTAATAGAGTTTTGAAGAAATGATGAACATATTGTTGAAGAGCCACCACCTTGTCATAATGAAGACGAAGGACTGGAAGTAGATGAAACGAATCCAGATTCAGATAATGAAAGTTGTATTGAAGAAGATGCATCAGTTTAATGTAATAAATTTTTTAACGTCAATACTTTTGTAAGGTGAACCAGTGTTAATTTGTAAATAAAAAAAAAATACATCGTTTTAAATTAATTACTATAAATTGAAATTATTTTATTGAAGTATACCTGTAACAGAATTATTTTCTACGTAAGTAATAAAAAAATTGAAAATAATACATACTATAATTACATATTAAAAATACGTATACCGACAAATTTTTTTTTTTTTTTTATTTCAAGGGGTTTAATGCAAAATTCGACCCTAATATAGACCATATTAAAGTAGATATTCCAACGAAGAAAATACGCGGGTGCAGAATTCCAAAATTTAACTGGAAGAATTTTTTTAGTTGTGAAAAAAAAATTGTGCTTATGTAGTATACAAAAAGGTGTACTTTCACCAACTTTCATGCAAATTTTGGTTTGCCAGAGAAAAATTCAAAATCCGAAAAAACGGTTTTTCGCGATTTTCACCTTGAATTTGAGATATACTGGCGAGCAAATTTATATTATATATAATTTGAGATTATGTTGAAAAATGTTCTGTACAGAAGTTGTTCATTTTTTTATTATCGACAACTTTTCTGTAAAACATTTTGTGATAGAGTCATTTTCTGCCTGAAAATTGCATATACATTTTTCACCCCTAGAAACCCACCCCATTTCCATTTTCCACTCATTTTTTGTTACGTTCATTTTTTACGTATTAGTTATAATACCCCAAACTAAACTTTTTTACCAGTCTCAGCTTGTTAAAACTATTTTGGATGTTTGCCACTTTGTTCCGTAATTGCACTAGACTTTTAGACAATTTTTTCAACTTCTATCTAACGCCTGATGAAGGAAACACCATTTATTTAAATAAATTAAAAAACGTTTCCGAACAAATTAATTTTTGTGCAATCGGTCGTAAGTATCTTTGCAAAAATGTTTAGTACTAATTTAGTTAACAATCTCATAGGAGGGGCAGACTAAACATAAACGGTGTTTTTAAAAGATACCTTAAACTGCCTTCAATATTTACATAAAAATGTGATAGTGACGATAACATAACTGACTTTAATACAGTGACCAGTGACAGATGAATTAATTATTAAGTTGGATGTTATGTTGATAATAACAAGTATTACAAGATCATTACTTAATTAACAGCAGATCACAACTTAAAATTTATATTAGGCGGGTGATAAACTGTAGTCTGCTTTTCAAAAGTGAGATCATTATAATGCTTGTTAAAATATGATATTTATTTTGATATACTTTTTAGAATTAAATTTTGGTATCAATAAATAATCGTTTGTAGAATAACAAATTGTATTTTCATTTAATTAATCAACGTTCCTAAAATTGCCCAACACTGCGAGAGACTCATGAAATGCCACTGTAGCTACAACCCGAGAAACCCCTAAGAAAGGTTAGTGCGCATGGAAAAATTAAAGCGGGCTCGCCTATACTCCTGTCGAGACCTATATAATAAATGAGATGCTAAATTGGGTCCAAAATAGAGTCTTAAGGTGCCCACATCGAACAAGAACAGGTTGTTACACTAAGCCACAACTTTACTACCCGAGATCTGTTCGCTAAGCACGTAAATTCCACAACATAATATAGAAAACCTGGAATTTCGAACAGTTAAACACATATTTAAAACAATTATTTGTAAATGTGTTAAATCATACCAAAAAACTGTTCAAAAAAAAAAAAAAAAATAAAAATAATAATAAAAAAAAAAAAGTTAAAAAAAAATTAAAATATAATAAATTATTTGTATTATTTTAATATTATATTTAACTTAAATTAATAATAAAAATAATAAATATATAAAAATAAAATTAAAAAAAAATATATTTATAGTGTTCTTTATAAGACTTTACTGTTTAAAAGCTGCCCCGATGTCGTAAGTATTTTTCTGTAAAGAATTATGGAAACCGTAAAAGTAAAACTAAATAAATGAATATAAATAATTGGCATAAATTTTCACTGTTGTGATATTTTATTTGGGTATTTTCTATGTATGCGTATTGCAAAAGCAAACGCTGACATCAGCTTCAAAAATTAAAATGCAAAATGACTAAGTAATTAATTAAAATATCGTACCTTTTAACCTCATAACCTGGACAAAAGCCATTGTTCTTAATTTAGTTGTATTTGCTAGTAAGGGTAGCCACAACTACGAAGCAAAAATTCCCCCACATTATTATGTTGATTCTTTTATAAAACGTAAAACTCGTCATTTCAATGGCAGTATCCAGCTGCAGATAATTACTTAGTATTTTTCTAAAATTTTTTACCCTCTTTAATTTATAAATTAGTAAAAATTGCGTATTATGAACGGTGACGGTAGTGATGAATCGTGGTTAACAAGTTGGGAGCAACAGTGCAGAATCAATTGAAGAGCAACCTGACTATGAACCACTGCTTATTACAGAATCAGACAATTCTCACAGAAAAATATGGTCAGCATTTCAAGATTCAGCAACTTCGATAGCACAATTATATAAAGGTGTGTTATAGCAATATGGCCTTACAATCTTATTGATTACTCTTATTGCTGTACTTTTCTCCCACAATCTTTTATTTTTATAAAGCAAACAATCTTTTACAGACCGATTTACAAGCGAACCTGCAGCACTATGGTTTCCGTTCCAAGCGGCAGCTGGCACTGTCACTACATTGTATAAAGGTAAGTTGATAGAAAATCAAGACAAAAATCATGTATTGTCCTTTCAGAATCGAAGTGAAAGTTTGCGAAGGACGACTGAGTTAGCTGTACAATGTGGTTATCAAAAACGAAATAGGGAATTATTAAGTTGGGCCAAAAAGAAACGGCGTAATATAAGAAGGGAAGATTTGCTCGCATACCTCTCAGGGAAACCGTTGCCTCCAAGATCTACAACTCATCATACTCATAGGTAATTTCTTCAATTTGGAAAAGTCTGAGTATTGTTAAAGTATGATTATTATCAAAGGATAATGTTAATCGCAAAGTAACCAGATAATTATAAGTCAAGGTCAGTTAGTTGTAGATTCTTTATAACAAATTTTCTTTAATCATACAAAAGAATTTATGACATATCAATATTGAATCTAATCGAAAACTTTTTCTAAATTAGTACATGCTTGTTACATTATAAAATTTGAATTTCGAAACGTTCAGATATTGTTACTTGAGGGTAGTAATTTAAAAAAATCGTGGCTTTCACTTTCGAATAAGAAAGATTCTCTCGATACTACTATTCTTGCTCCAATCAAACTTTTTCCGCTTACTTAGATTTTGTGAAGTAATTTCATATCTTGCACAAACATCATCAAATAATATTTTGCATCCGACTACTTGATGACAACCATTGCTTGTTCAAAATTTATTTTAAACTACATATCTGAATTTTTTACCATTTCTAAACTTAGAACGTCTTCAATTTTTTTATCAATTTATTGATAATTTGAAAAGAAATAACGAAAACTAGTTCTAAAGTTTTTTAGTTGACAGTGGGTCAATCGAGTATCATAATCATTTTTAAAAGTTGAAGTAGGTTTGCCTAAACCTAAACGCTTGATAGTGATTTTTACTGGAACACTTTTCGAATTAAATTCCTAAATATAACAGGGTGATCTAAATTATATCGGCACCAAAATGCTAACTTTGTTATTATTGAGCTACACAGTTGCTTAAGTTAGGAAACTAGTAGTATTTTAGTACTGATTATGATGGTTGAATAAGAACCACAATTGACTCTCGCTCATTTTCAAGATGTTCACTAAAACTACATTTTTTTAAAATTAATTGCTGGACAAAAATGTTTCTATACTATATTGATAAAATTGAAAATAACCAAACTATTTAGAAATTCTCGTTTTAAACGCCTTAGAATCGAGTAGCCATGAAACAAAATGTTCAACGTTGGAGACTTAAAATCTTATGTTATACACCCATAAGTAAAAATCAAGCAGTGTTATGTCATCAATTGTGGAGGAAACTGAATAGGACCATTGGTAGCAATCCGTCGATTTCCAAAGTATTGCAAAACTCGTCTAACTCCATTACAATTGTGAGGTGGTGCCCCATCTTGTTGGAAATCAATTTCTTGCCGCCTTTCCAAGTTTAAATTGTCCAAAATGTCGTCCAAAACTGTAGTCATTAGTTCAATGTAACGTAGTCCTGTTAATGATTCTTAATAAAAAATAATATGGGCCAATAATTTTGGAACCCAGTAAACTGCATTACACGTTAAAACAATAAAACGTTTTTGTGAATTGTGCCGATAAATCGGAAGAGGGTTTTCTCAACTCCAATACATTGGTGATTTTTTTCATAGAAAAATTTACTGCATCAGCCCGGATAATTTTTCGTGCAAAGTTTTGGTCTTGAGTAAATTTTCCAATAAACTGCCTACAAAATATCTCTCTTCTGCTGTTGTCACCTTCTACTAGCGTTTCAACATGTTGAAATTTTTTGAATGGTATATAAGTAATACCTGTATCTTCAGACAAATTTTTATAGTTGTTCGGGTGCGCTCAAAATCTCTTCTGATACAATAAAGGGTTTTTTCGATCTTCGCTTTTGCAAAACCTCTTCATTATTCTAAATCTCGGTACAGCCATAAAAAATAACGGCAGCTTGGTACTTCACGGACAAGATATAATTCACTGTAATGCTGAAGTACTATTTGACAAAATTAGGAATGTCTCCAGTATACAGTGTCTATCTAGAAATTGACACATTTTAACAACTTATAACTCAAGAACGGAAAAAGATATTGACAGGCAGTTTTCACTAAACTTCATAAATGTACTTCAAGTTTCTGTCGACATTGTTGCCACATGTAATTTTTTTATGGAAATTAACGGAAAAAAAATTAAGTTTTTGAACCAAAATTGTGAGCTTAGTTTAAATGGGACACCCTATAATTCTTAACATCATTGGAAAGGCCATTGTTGGCATTAATCCACGTTTTTAGGGACTTAATAAATGATATTAATTTATCAAGGGTGCTGTGTAACGCAAATCGAGTTGACAGAAGTGTTAGATTAGTAATAATTAGTGCAAGAAGTTCTTGACATGGTTTCATGAAAAATTAAATTATTCCCTAAAAACGCGGGTTAATGCCAACAATGTATACATTTTTGGAAAGGGCAAGAAATGACTATAAACCATAAACGAGGCAATGAACGAATTGCATTCAAGATTTTATAGACTACCTACTGTATGATTTTACTCAAACAAATTAGAACTGCAGAAACGACTGTGAAGTTAGCCCCCCATCTTTAAATTTTTTAAAAAATTAATAGAGTTTATGAATCCTCCTGCATAGTTCTAGAGTTCTCTAACGATTTTAGAAATAGTTCTGTTGTTTAAAGCATTCAACATAACACTTCAAGTGACGGGGGGGCCAACTTCACGTTTGTGCAACTTTAAGGTGGTATAACTTCTTTGCTATGAACTTTAGCGGTATAGTTATTAATCATTATTGATAGAACTCTTTGGGGGGCTATCAGAACTCTCACCAAAACCGCTGGTTACCGAAAAAAAATTTGTCGTCCATAGATCATCAACAATTCGTCTTATATGAACAAAAATTTTCTCGATAATTGATTATTCTGTTGACAGTTCTGATAGCCCCCGAATAGTTCTATCAGAAATTATTACTACTTGTACAGTATGACGTAAAACAAAAAAGTTCTCGCTGCTGAAAGTTGCAGGATTGAAAAAGCACCAGTCATCACAATGACAGAACGACAATGATTAAATTATTAAATTAAACATGGTGCCACCAAAGAAGATACTTGCGTCATTATTTTCTGATGTACGAAATAACGTACCGATCGTTGTATGAATAAGACATAGATATGTAAAATAAAGAGGGAAGATGTACTATATGCGTTATGAATAAAGCTGCTCAATTGACTTCAATTTCATTTAAGTTGACGTTCTGTCAAATGTCTTGCTTCATTCTGTATTTTTGGTTATTAATTACTGTCACTTTTTACTTTTTAAGGTTAGTATTTCAACTGACAACCACATATCTTGCCAACTCTGTTTTAGTTACTTTCTAATTTTAACCAGTATGACGCAGGGATCTTCTTTCATGGCAAGAAGTTTATACTATTTGTTCACTACTAAGTAAAATTAAATTTGATGACGATTTAATCACTTTTCTCCTAAAATTGTCATTATGTTACTAAGAAACAATTTCATTTTTTTCCTTTACCTTAGTAATTATAAAATATCAAAAATTTCTAAATTCTTATGATATTTCTTGCAAAAAAAAGTTGTCAGTATTGAACCAAAACTCCGGTCATAGGTCTAAAATATCATTTTGAACAATATTTGCGCGCGGGAGGAAATTATACACTTTGCTCTCTTGATATATAAATAACTTTATAAATTAAGAAACAAAAACTCTATAATTCTAGTTTTTAATCGATTTTAAAAATTCTTGGGTATAATAAACTAAATTAGAGATAACTTTTATTTCAAACAAGAAATTGTGTAAAATACATTTTTAAAAACAACAAACAACTGAAAATCTTCTAAAGTGGCCATTTGGCCGGACACTCTCAAAAAAATTCATAGAACATAGTTACTATTATAATTTTTAGAAGCTATAGTTTCAAAATATTTGTAATTATAGAGGGATTTCAGAAATTAATTATCGAGAAAATCCTGCTACTTTGAGGAGCGAGAACTTTTTTGTTTTATGTCGTACTGTTACATGTACTAATAATTTTTGATAGAATTATTCGGGGTCTATCAAAACTGTGAACAAAATAATCAATTATCGAGAAATTTTTTTGTTCATATGAGACGAATTTTTGATTATCTATGGAGGTGAAATATTTTTTCGGTAACCAACGGTTTTGCTGAGAGTTCTGATAGTCCCCCAAGGAGATCTATCAATAATTTTTAACAACTATATCGCTAAAGTTAATAGCAAAGAAGTTACACCACCTTAAAGTTGCACAAACGTGAAGTTGCCCCCCTCCCCGTAACTTCAAGTGTTATTTTGAATGCTTTAAACAACAGAAATATTTCTAAAATTGTTAGAGAACTCTTGAACTATGCAGGGGGCATTCAGAACTCTTAACATTGTAAGGTGGGGGCTAACTTCACACGTGTACTGCAGAAAGAATTTGTCATATCGACGTATATCTAGTCGTCTTTGTTTGTGTTTATAAATCGACAGTTTTACTCTTAAAATCCACGCATTTATTCTGACATACACTTTGACATTGACGCCGTTCATAAAGAAACAAAAAAAGACCAGTTTATACAGAGGCACATTATGACTGAAAAACTGTATCATAAACAGCACGAAGTTGGCCGGTTGACCATAAAGCTACATTTTTTAGGATCACCTAATTTGACCCTAGGGAACAATATACTAAAATATTCGGAGCTACATGTACCGTCTTCCTTAATTTTCATACCTGATAATCTGAAATTCCAGAGTTTTCCTGGAACGCGTGTAAAAACTGAACGCCATGATATAAATATGACAAATTGGTTTCAAATGAAAGGGAAAATCATACATTATGTAAAAAGTACTATGTAACTATTCTATCTTTACCTCAAGAGTTAGCTGAAGGCAAAAAAATCCGAGCATTTCTATCCCGATCTTCTACACTCACAACTTGCTTCACATTCAGTCGGCGTACGCAATCAGAAGGTGAAGAGAATCAGGAGCTAGAACCAGGTTGTGGAAATGGGTTTCAACGTGTTTTCTCTGGCTCGCAAGCTACACTCTGTTGGATTTACGTCATTTTCTAACTATTCTTGTACCCCATAAAAATTAATAACAAAACATTCTTTTTTAAGAATGGTTTGTTATATTATTCAGCGGTACAGGCAAAAATTAATGTCACCGTACCTGCAAGTATGCCAGCATGGAGTGCTGCAGTAAATCTGCCTTGTCAGGGGTTGGCGCGCAATGGTGGTTCTGTCACAGAATAATAATACTTCGTTGCGCAGAAGTTTCACTGAGTGTCGGAACGTTTGAAGTGGGTGATCCTACGGAAATCGCGCGCTGTACCCACGTACAATAATATTATTCATGACATGAGCGGAGCGGTTATAGAAAGCTTGCTATTTCTTAGCAGTGGTATTTAGCGCGAACGCTACTTAATACCAAAATTATCGCTCAGTGAAATTTTTGTATGAACGCAGTGAGTATATTTATTATTCTGTGGTTCTGTAGAGTTGATGTCTGAGATCATTGATATTTTCCAATTTGATTTCCTCGGAATTTTTCTCCGACGGAGCACACTTCTTGACTCGCAGAGGAATTCGAAAAAGTACAGACAACTTCTTTGCGAAAATTCACATTATTTTGAAGTAATTTGTAGGTTTTCTTCTTTCCCTTCCCATATATAGCCGATGTGTTGTCACCCCTTGATACAGCATAGGCGTACAGGACGCAGTTTTTCAGATTAACAATGATGTCCTCTTGAATGGAACCGACATTTAACAGCTCTCCTGAACTTTTAGAGGTTTCTGTGTGTAACGTAACACATCCCAAGACCGACGCCTCGCGATCAGCATTGTCAATAGATCAGTACCGTTGCCGACCACTGTTACAAATTTCCTCGAGTTCTGTACGTAACAGCGTGTACGATCAGAGCATCGGCGTTTTCAGTTGCTGCCATTTTTCTAGTTTTGACATTCTTCACAATCAAAGTAGGTGTCAAAATAATCTACTTTTCGTAGCTAATTATGAAAAGTAACATTTTTCGTAACTAGTTAGAAAAGTAAAATTGTTCTGTACTTCGCAGATAGTTTTGACATTCGTTTTGGAAATATTTTACCATGGCAGCATCGGTCACAATCGATTGGAATTTGAATTCGAAATAGGTTTAATTTCTTTTTTCAAGTTTTGTTTAAATTAGAAAAAATATTGTATGTTACACGTAACGAAACATGATTTTTTGTAACTCATGTGTTATTGCGGGCCTCGCTGGAGAATTCCTGAAATTCCAGGTTTGTAGGCTTGGCACTTGTACCTTCTCCTCCTTTGGCTGTATGTGACTTTTTTAGGTTTTAGTAAAATTTTGCCTAAGTTGTCTGGGTTAATAAAGTTTCAAACGAGTGGTTGGCAACAACTGGTTTTGAAGAATAAAAAAAATCCTTTCGCTCAAAAATGTATCCAGAAATGCCTTAAATCCCCAAAAATTTTCAAAAAAACGCCTCAAAATTTTTCAAAATATCTCAGAATTTCTCAAATGTTCTATAAATCCCGTAAAAATGCCTCATTATTCCTCAAAAATATTACCTTCTTCTTAAATTATACTCATTGAAGTGGAAATCTAATTTTAGTGTTACGAGTACATTAAAATTTTTGGTCTGAATAATACTTTATTATTAAACTTAATTGTAAGTTTCTTTATATGAGGGATTGTAAATGATGAAACTAAATGTTTAATTTTTGGCAACGTTTCGCCTTCTAGTGTGAAGGCTTTTTCAAGTCTTAATTAATTTATTTTAATTCACGACAACTAAAATATTAATTATTGCTTGAAGAAGCCTTCACACAAGAAGGCGAAAGTTGCCAAAAATGAAACGTTTAGTTTAATTATTTACAATCTCTCCTATAAAGAACTTACAATCAACATTAAATTAAACCTGAAAGGGATAAAGAAGTATAATTAAAATTCCAATTTATTACTAAACAATAGAAAATACAAGAATTTACTACGGTTAACCGCTTTTAAATTGTTTGCAATGTTTTCTAATTTTCGTTCGATCAAGTTCACTTATGTTGGTTTAGGCTTTTTCGGCTTTGAAGATTCTGTCATCCTCATTATCTCGTCTTATGGTACATAACGGTAATGAAAAATTTAATAACTCACTATTTTCAATGAAGTCATTTTAATCTGCCAAGTCGTAATTCTTATATTGCTTGTCAGTAGGCGTAAAATTAACGACTTGAATATTAAAATACTCAGGGGGAACATTTTTGACTTCTAAATCTTCTATGATAGCCAGTGCGTCATGAAGAGCATCCGTGACAATTAATTGGTTTTGATCATCGCTCATTATTTTGAAGTTTTGTTTTCTGTATATTTTTTTCAATATCGATGTTTGTGAAATTCTGAGTTTAAAAACGCAATTCCACGTAAGGAAAGTACTTCGGGTATTATTGATAATTTGAAAATACATAGCGGTTGAATTACTATCATCAGAAATACATCATCTCTCCCGGAATGTAGATCGTCCCATAGATAGAAGCAGTAGATTGTCTATACGTGTTGGTGTTTCCTTCAGTCACCGATAGATGGCGGTACGCGTTGGCTTTCCGGTTTCATCATTGATTGAATATCGTGATTATAGTGTCGTGATGGATATCGATTCAGAATCCATTATAAAAAGATGGCTGCGCGCTGTAATACATATAATACTGTAAGACGGAACAACGCAATGATTTAAAAATAGATTTTTTAAAGTTTTTTAATATTTTATTTGTATAAATATTACTAGGATATACTATCCAGTTTGTTTGAATTAATCTTTAATTTTAAATTGAGTGTTAGGTGTGAAAATAAGAGGAAACTAAAATATTATAAGAATATAACACTTATCGTCACCTATCGGCAACTTCAGGAAGTTCATATGCAAATATAGAATCATCTGGGCCTTATACATTCCGGGGGAGATGATGTATTTCTGCTATCAGGTACATAGCATACATAACAAAGAGGAGAAGAAATTGCCTCTACGCCTTTAAAGTTCATCTTTATCATCACAGTTCCTTTTGTTAAATTTCCAATAAGAAATCGAAGATGTTTGGCTGCAATAAAATAATCGGCAAAAGGTTACACTATGGATGGCTTAAGCAAGTGCGTCTAAGTTTAGTACTGTATCCTGAACACACGCTATTTTGCATTTTAAATTTGTTTTAAATTATTTCTATTTAGATTTTTCAGAATCAGAAAAAGGGAGTTGATTAAAATATTATTTTAACATCCAAAGAAATTACTATTATTATCAGGCCGGCATCTTTTGCTAAACATGCTCGAAAACTTGTTATCAGTACTGTAGGTAGCTAAACAAAACGAAGGAGACTTGAAATATTTCTTCGTCAGTGGATGCCAAGGTCAAAACAACTGTGGATTCAATAAATTTTTCAGATTCGTATTTTTTGTAACTGATCTTTTGTTTTAGATGGATGGTCTAAATTTTCCACGGGTGGCTAATTGCGATTACTCATCGGGCGTCAAACAAAAGTTGTTGAATGTCGTTCTAAGTGTCAAAATAGTTATTTGTTAACTAATGCAAAAAGTGCATATTTGTTGCACGATGCAACTTAGTCTCGAGCTGCAAAGTTCATGCATCGTGCAACAAATATGCTTTTTGCACGTGTTGCACACAACATTTTTTTTTCGATCGAAAAAATAAAAAAAAACTACTTTTTACACTAGTGCAAAATAAAAGTGAAACTTTTGGCACAGTAATTGCACGATCGTAGAAAAAAATAATTGTGTTGGTTGCTCATTATTAATATCGGTTCTATCCTTTTGAAAATGCCATTTACACATGCAGAGAAATGTGATATGCTCGAGACATACCTAATTTATCAAAAAAATTGTCAAATGACACTCAAATTCGTTATTTGATGGATTACTGTCTTGAAATGTTATTTAAAACTAGTCTTTAAGCACGTCCTACGGACGCATGAGTTTTGGACCTATAACTTTTGACCTTAAGGTCATAGGTCAAAATGATGTATACAAAAGATGTTTGTCTTGTCAAGACAAACATATTTGGTAATAAAAACAAAAATTTATTTTGAAGTTTGGGGAGAGTTGGTGTGGCCAGCCCCCAGGGGGTTAAGTTAGAGTTTCAAAAACCCTTGCATCCAGACCTCCTTAAAATCCTCTATTAAGTGGTGTATTCAGTTTTTTATAACACCTCGGAGGAGATGATAAACAGATGGACAGAGATTTCAAGGAAATTATATAATTACTACAGAAATTACTTTCAAGAGACGCTAATTAAAAGACCCCTATCTTGAAAGATTCCAAATCACTTATTTCACTTCATTTTCGACATTATTTTTAATTATTACTGTACACCATTGCATTCGTTATTTGGGGTCCATTTTTTTAAATAATATGCCGGTACCATTGCTGACTTTGTTAAAACTGGTTAAATTACATACTAGTCGTATTTTTAGTGCTGTGTGTGATGGTTGAATCAGAAAAACAATTGAAAGTCTCTGTTTTCAAGATATTCACAAGAACTATATTTTTTAAATAGAACACTATATATTTTTTCACATTTCGATGAAAAATATATTACTGGACAGAAATGTTTCTATAACTTTTATTAATAAAATTGAAAATACCAAACTATTTATAAATAATGTTTTAAACACCTTAGAATCAAGTAGCCATCAAACAAGAAATAATCATTGTTGATTGTCATTCTAAGTGTCCAAAAATAATTGTGTTAGTTGCTCACTATTAATATCGGTTATATCTTTTGAAAATGCCGTTTACACATGCAGAGACATGTGACATGCTCGAGACATACCTATTTTGTCAAAAAAATTGTCAAATAACACTGCAGGGTTACAGTGAATTATATCCTGTCCCGCCCGTGGAGTACCAATCCGCCGTTTTTGCAAAAGGAAGAACGAACAAATTCTTTATCAGAAGAGGTTGAAGTGACAGTTTTGGCATATTTTGAAGTGCAGCCGAACAACTCTATAAGAAGTTTGTCTGAACAAACAGGCATTGCTTATAACACGATTCAAAGAATTCTTAAAAAACGTAAGTTTCATCCATTCAAGTCAACCTGTTTAAACGCTATTAGAAGGTAACAACCGTAGAAGAGAGATATTTTGTAGGTGGTTTATTGAGAAATCTACTCAAGACCAAAACCACACAATAAATAATACGCTACGCTCAGAAGTGAAACTCGTCGCGACTCTTTCGATGTTCTGAAGTCAAATTTGACTGACCTTGACGCTTTTGTTGTTTTTAGCGGTAATTTTAAATGGTTTGAATAATTTTTTTGTAGGTTACACAACTTATACAGTTTAAAGTAGAGTTGACAAGTAAACCACCAAGCAATGGCTACTATAGTACTAAATTTTCGATCACACGAAAAAGTAGGAGAGTCGCTTTTGAAGCGTAGCGTATTATATATTCTGTTCACGAAAAATTACTGATGAAATAAATTTGTCTACCTAAGGTATGTACAACAAAAAAATCACTACTATTGGAGTAGAGAAAACCCAGTCCTTTAAAAAAAACATAACTTTGGTATTTCGCACTTATTATGGAACACCTTGTATGTGCAGCTCATTGATTTGCACAACTTTCATTGCGAAAGTTTTTTTCTAACCCCAATATTTTCCGAGATATCTACCTTCCTCGCACTAATGGGCCACCCTGAATTTTATTAAGAATGTTGTAAACAAACTGTAGTAAAGAAAAGAGTTTAATTTCTATAAAAACTAACGAATTAATTGGTTTTGTGTTAACTTATTTTGCACGTGTGACCATTGCTATCACGTTTATACGATAGAATGGTTAGTTTCTGATTTGACTTTAGTTTTTAATATTAAATCATACGCATTTGCTTGATGACGTAGTGCTCATCTTTCCTGATTCAGATAGTATAAATAATTTAAAAAAAAATCAAGATTGAGCCAATTTTTTTAGGCAGAAGTTAAAACTCAAGTTTAATGCTGCAAGGTTTGTGTGGAAATTTTTTAAAAATTGTTTTATTACAGAGATAACTCAACTTAAACAACAATATTTGTATGGGCGCCAGTTACGTCTCAAAATGCCATTGCATATAGACAAATGAGGGCTTTTTTTATTAACAGATCTGGAAATACATTGCTATCAAATTATTAGTGTCAATTAATTGTCAGCAATTAATTTGTTTAAACAAATTATACTAATTTATTTAATCAAATTAACAGAAGATATAAGTATGCAATAACTATGTTTTTCAGGTTATGCTATATTTCAAGGAAAAAATGTTATTTAAATGTTACATCATTTATCAATTTTTTAAAATAATAGTTGGTTTTTATTATAAAAACTTTGAAAAAATATTATCAACATTTTTAACTTACCAGAATTGTTTGTATTTATTATAATATGATCTTTGTTTTGGAAATATGCAAAAAATAGATTAACTAGCGTGGCATCAGTATACTGTATATGTCATACACAGACGGGCGTCTGCTCTCGGCATTCTCGCAGCATTCTTACTGCTTTTTACCTCACCTTTTGCTGTTCAGGTAATATTGGTTACGTTCTCATTATATGTTACCGCTACCAGAAATATTCATTTATGTAGAGATATGTCAAATATTATTGAAATTATACGTATTTTAAACTTTACGTTTCAACAAAGTGTTAAAAATTCGAAATTGAAAGGTTGATATTTTTGCCCTCATTCTAAACGAGACTGGTTTGGTTTATTAAGATGAAAAAGTAGACATTGGAAAAAAGTTTGCAGAAGAAATAGTCATTTTATTAATTATTAAAATAATTATTAGCAAAAATTTGTAGAAATAACATAAACGTACAAAGCCTAATTTCAAAGTTAATTTTAGCTATGAAAAATACTTTAGGAAACATTTAGGATTTCTAGAATAAGTAGTGTTTAGTAATTTTCAATATTATATTTCTATCTAATATTACCGGGATATCAACAATTATCTTGGTCAAGGGTTGTTGTGGAATGTAAAACGTTTGTCTTAGTTTACGTTTGAAATAATTATGTCACTGTCATACTGACATCATCAATAACCTACAAATTTCATACCTATTTATTATTGTTTTACAACTTTCCACAACCACCTTTGACCAAGATAATTTTTGATATCCCGGTATTAATTAAAGATTAAAGCTGCGAAATCGCAGTTGGATAAATTCTAGGGTTACTGAGTTAATGAATTTTTTCGAAACGTCAATTTTTCCGGAAAATGCATTAATGCGAAATCCCTCCAGTTTAGACACTATGTATAATGCATAAAGTTACATTAGAATTTCCCAAGGAATCCAAATTTGTAATAAAAAACTGGGTGGTTCTATTTAAACGAACATAACTTTGGTATGTCACGCCTATATGGAACACCCTGTATAAACGAAAATAATTTTGTAGCATGTGCAGCTCATTGATTTGGACAACTTTCATTACGAAAGATTTTTTCTAACCTCTGTATGTAAATATTCTAACATTTTTAAAAATTACCTCAATACTTTACATATTTTTGTAAAGAATTCGCTTTCAAGTCGATCTAGTCTAGAATGAATTTAATATCAATGCCATATTTTAATATTTGTTAATATTTCATAATATACAGTGTGTCTAAGATAAGAATGAACAGCATGGGGATTTCAAGACCGTGAGAGAGATAGACAGTAGTTAAATTTGGAAAAGTTGGTTACTCGAGGGGTTGACATTTTGCTGTTGAGAAACTCTTCGACTTCGGCATACTTTCGGAGATATTCGAAAAAAACCGAAAGTGTGCCGTTTTTCATTATATTCTGAAGTTATTCGAAAAGTTACAAAAAACTGAATGCACTTTGTCATTGCCTCTCTTTCTCCTCTACAAGATGGCTTTCACGAATTTTCACTTCAACGTTTCAGTTGGAATAAACCATCATCAACTTAATTTTTTCTTATGGCACTAAAAAAAGTACACTCTGTATAAGAAAGCATTTTTCATTCCAAATTCAACGATGTACTACACAATATGATTATTCGTGATTTTATTGAGAAAAAATAACGTTCTAGTGAATTTCTAATGTTTTTGGTCTAGTGTGCGGTGAATGAAATCATAGCAACGAAAAAATGAAGTCGAATTAACAATTGACTTTATTTCTTTCATTGTTAATTCTGACAGAATCTGTTTGAATGACAAAGTAGTTTCAGTTTAGCAACTTTTTTCAGTGTAGGTCATATTTTACAATGGAAGTAATGTTTTCAAATGAAGAGAAATTTGATATGCTGTCCTGCTATATTACATGCCCGAGAAATTCTGTAGAAGCCGAACACTTGTATTTGATCAAGTACCCGGAACTGAGGCAACCAGGATAGCCCATATTTAGGCGTTTGGTGTCGAATCTAAAAGAATCAACCCGTACTGTCCCGTCAAAAACATTCGAGCGCACCAAGATTTTCTGTTTGCCGTTGTTTATTTCAACGCACACTACAACAAAAAGATTTGAATTTTACGCGTTCTATTGTAAAATAATGACTAATATGAAAGACGTTGCTAAACTGATACTACTATGTCAATCGAATCGATTATGTCAGAACTAACAATAGACTTCATTTTTTCGCTGCCATGGTTTTATTCAGCGCACACTAGATCAAAAAGATTACAAATTTACTAAAACCTTATTTTTTCTCAATAAAATCACGAATAACAATATTGTGTAGTACATCTTTGAATTCGTAATGAAAAATGCTTTCTTATACGGAGTGTACTTTTTTTGAATGCCATAAGAAAAATAAAGTTGATGATAAGTTTCTTCGAAACGAAACCTTGTAGTGCCAATTCGTGAACGCCATCTTGTAGAGCAGAAAGAGTGGCAATGACAAAGTGCATTGAGTTTTTTGGTAATTTTTTGAATAACTTCAGAATATAATGAATACGAAATGGCACAATTTTGGTTTTTTTGAATATCTCAGGAAGTAAGTCGAACTCAGCGAGCTTCTCAACAGCAAAATGTTGACCTCTCAGTAGGCAACTTTTTCCAAATTTAACCGACTCTGTATCTCTTTCCAAGATCCCCATGGTGTTCATCATTATATTGGACATACTGTATAGTCGAAACTATCATCTTCACTCAAACACATTTTTTCTAAATTATTTTTGATGAATTTATTTATTTGAACTATTGTCACCTGCAAAAAAACAATGGGATTTTATACATATATACCTACTCCCACCTACAATAATAATTCTATTTTATGTTAGAGGGTCGCCAAGACATCGGAATATATCACCGCCGCCGGGCGTCGCACCACCCGAATCATTAGGAAGCGATGCAGATTTACATACATTTAGAGAAGCACTTGCAAGATCACCTATATCACGTAGACCGCGCGGTTCGGATTTGTGCGCCTTTATAACCGGAGAAATTGCAAGGCACTGTAAACGGCCTGCAAGTCCTTCGGATGTTACAATGAGTAGTCCAACACATCAAAAAAGACCAAGGTATATGTGAAAACGACATAAATTTAAATTCGCCTTTAGAAGGTGATGTGTGTATTGCAACTCTGTGAATAAAGGTATAGACATAGCTACTACATTAACTATTAAGCGCCGTTTTGATTCCATTTTTTTTTGCGTGATGTGATGGCAATCTAACAGTTTTAACTTACTTGCCTAAGTGAATCTTATTACGCGGAAGATGATAACATTTGTTAAAGTTGTTTGTTGTTGTATATTAAAGTCATTATCGCTCGTTTTTTGTTCTTATATTTTGTGTGGTAGGAAGTAAGAAAAAATTGAGATTGTGTCACTTATTTCCTTATTCGATCTAATTTTTTTAAGTAACCACAAGTAATTGTGCTGCTGTCTCTCAAGATTATAGCCTATTTTTTGGTGCCAAACTTTTTTGAGATAAGTACACACATTATGTCATCGCATTGTATAATAATTATTTGATTTTGTATTTAAAATTACAAGCACATTCTGTATATATTATTAATATTATGTACATATTGTGTTTATTGTAAGCTATTTTATCTGTTTGAATATTACTTAAAATAGAAGCAGATATGGTAGCAGAAATATCTATTATCAAGAAATTTTTACGGTTATTGGCAATTGTTTCAGATATATTGCCAGTATTTTTGGGTTGAAAACCTTTACTCAAGTATTATTGATTCAAATGTGATGATTTAAAATCGGAATCAGGAAACACATCTGTTTCGTTACAAATGAAATCATTATAAATATGTATAGTTACATGCCTTCACATTATGGCTGTATTAAAATTTGATTAATTGTAACTGTGACGTACTGGTTTTTGTGATTCATATTATATTTGTTTTTGTTAATTTAATTCTTGTATTTAGAAAAAAAAATGTCTTCTTGTTCCCTGATAGTTGCAGAACTATCCAAGGTACAAGTCGATACACCAATAAATCCAGTGATATATTTTTTAGAATCTGGTCTTGATCGATCGCGTTTGAAAATTATGGTTGCTATTAAACGTGTAAAGCATAAGTTCAAAAAGCAATACAATAAAAGCCTTGTAGTTTTTGTGTTTGACGTACTTCGCATGCTTGAATAAGTTTCCATGTTAAAAAAATAGCGTAAATGTAATTATGTTTATTATTTAACTGTTCGCAATAGCAGTTTAAAATCAATTGTATTTAATTTATAAAAAATAATTCGACGAAGTATGTATTTTTAAATTATTTTCCATAGGATCAATAATTGTATCGAAGAGTAGGTTGTATACAAATCTTGTATAAATTGAAGAAACTAATTAATACTTACGTACATTTTATATTGAATTGTATTTTTAAATCCAGTAGTTTTAAAACTATTAAGCAAATACTCTTGTATATATGAACATGCAAAAAAAAAATAATTTATAATTTATGCAATTCCTTGTTTAACTATAAATATAGAAACATAGTCTTTCAAATTTTTGTTATTTAATTACTAGCTTATACTTTTATTTAATGTCAATTATATAGTATCTTAATAATTTATTTTTTCTTATGTTCTTTTGTTTATTTATCCGATATTGCCTCTATTAACTGTATTTGAATAAAATACAGTAGAAATACACCTTGAAAACTATTGAGTCTATTAATTAGAACTATTTATTGGAGACGTACACTCAAACGTATGACTCTCCTCACTAAGATTTAAATTTAAATAATTCTTCACCTTCTTGTACGACCAATTTTTTAAATTTTTACTTTTTGTTATTTTAATTGTTTTAGCAAATACGAAACGTATCAGTGACACGTTCGCCTGACTACAATAATTAATTTGGTTCTTTATATGTAAATTTCTTAGTAAATTTGTCCCATATAGGGTCCACTTAACGGATTGATGTTAAATTCAAAATATTTGTTTTCGAGTGTACATCCGCCATGTCGTCTACGTTTGTATAAGTTTTCATCAGCTACCTTCTCTTCATCTTTCTTACGTAATAAATGTTTTATGGGAAACTGTGTAATATTATTGATTATAAAGTTAATCAATGGTAACATGACAAACGTAACCCAGACACTTGCAATTGCAAGATTTAAATAGTCCGCCACTAAACCCGAAGCGAACTTGGCCGATTGAAAAGTGGGAATAGCTAACTAAAGACACTTACGTTGAATCAACAATATGATTCCTAACAACTGTTAGAGTGCAGTGATAAATATAGAATGTAAAGCAATGAAATAAAACACAAGCATAGAAATATAGTAAATTTAATTAAACGTTAATTCGTTTTAAGTAACAAGGTCGATTTTGACAAACCTGTGTAATATTTAAAGTCAAAAGGTACACCTCTGCCTAGGCTGCCTGAGGAAAGAAGGGTACGAGAAAATCTCAAATTAAATTAAACATAACATAACATGTACAATAATAATAAATCTGTCATTGTAAGTAATTATTCATCAGAAACAAATACAGTACAAGCATCCTGGTGGGAAACCATTCATCGGTTCATATTTAAACACGAACAAATGTAGAAAGAATGAAGTTGCAAAACTGTTTCCGATTCAGAATATCTCATTGATACATGCATTTCTAATTAAAACTGAAGAATGTTATTAGTTAACATGTGTATAAGACTGTGGGTAACTAGCGAGTTTCACCAGTCGCTACGATGCTGTGGTTGAATTTCCGAGATTGTCAACATTTTGAGATGACGGTGCGTTTAATGAAATAAAATATCAACATATATCTTACACAATAAAACGATAACATATTAAAATAGGTATAAATAAATGTGATTGACCGTATCCCTTGAACGTCACTCACGGTAAAGAAAATATTGTACAACAAAAGGCCCTTTCTCATGCACTGGCATTGTTTCATTCTGAACCATATTTTAATAACTAAAACGCTTTACAATGTATCCTAAATTAAAATATCAAAAGCAAGCATCCGAAGTTGTATTGTTAATTATAAAAAATAAAAACTTAGAAAACAAATATTTAAATGTTGTAAAAACAATATTTCCCATATTTTCATGCTGCATTTTTAGATGCGGCATCACCCTGAATTGCTGCAATCTTTTATGCAGCAACTCCCATGAGTACACATTAGTGCATTTTTAAATGCATAGATAAAATCTCTGTAGGGATTTAATTTTTCACAAATTATAACTATACGTTGGTGTTGAGAAATAAACAAGATTTTATCTTAACTTAAATACAGAGATAACAGTTGTACACAAACCGAAATGGATTATGAAGAAATACTTATTATTATCGTTGAGACAGCTGCATCTCTTTTATTGCCTAAAAATAAAAGGAGATATGGTTACCAACTTAAAACTAACATCAACCTACTATTGGCAAGAAATAAATTCCTGCAAAGTCACTATAAATGCAACGAGTTCTAATTGGGTGCATCACGCATTATGCATCTTGTGATGCTGCAACTGTAAGAGTGTGAAGCAAGAAATGCACGCATTTTGATGGTGCAACTAAAAATGCAGCATGATAATGCACAAGTGTGAATACCACTTTAGAGAGACAAACATTTACTACTTATTTCTAGTATAAGCACGTCATGTCTGTTATAATATTGTATTGTAACATCTAGAATTAAGCTCTTATCAATTAATATTATAAAACATATTTTTTCTAATTCTAATATATAAAATTATATATTTAATAATCAAAGTAGGTAAGTGACAAAAATCTACTTTTCGTAACTGGTTTAGGTAAGTAGTTCGTTTGGTAATCAATGGTAATACTTACTTTTGAATGGTTTAGACAATGTTATGTTTGAAATAATAACACTATTCTGGACTTCCATTGTCTATATTTTAGTTTAATTGAATAAACACAACATTTCAATTGCTATTGAATCTGCTTCAGGTAAGTGTTTATTTAATTAAACTAAAATATAGACAATGGAAGTCAAGAATAGTGTTATTATTTCAAATGATAATACTTGTGACACTCAAATAAAGTTTGAATCTGATATGGTGATATTATTACTCGTTACATGGTAACTTGGTAACTAAGATTGTGGTGTTGCATTTAAACAATGTGAATAGTCCTTTAATTATACAGGGTATTCACGAAATAAGGGGACAAACTTCAAGGGCTGATTTTAGTTTCGAAAATGTGGAAAAAAGTTCCTTTAAACATGGGTTCACAAAAGTCTTCTAAAGGAGCTACGGTTCTTTAAATGTTGTCCCCAAGAAATGATTATTATGTAATAATAACTCAGGAACCTTTCGAGATAGAACGATGCGATTTTATGTACGATTTACTATTAGTATACGGGCTACTATTTTATAGTATTGGTGAAAATTAATTTTAACCGTTGGCATGCGAAACAGGCGGGGGGGTAAATTTGTTTATTATGTTTTTATCCTTTGCCGTTTTGACAATTTGACACCAAAATATGATTTATTATCTAAAATTACATAAAAAAAGATACTCGTTATAAAATATTGAAGGACCAACCATTTAAGAGATATGCCACTTTAAACGAAACACTGCAGGGTGAAGAACTGAAATTAAGTACGTGATTGTAGCAGATGCGGCATTCCCATTATCGCAACATATTCTTAAACCTTTTCCGTTTAGAAACATGACCTGTCACAACGTATCTTTAATTACCGTTTACGCAGAGCACGAAGGGTATATTAGAGAATGCTTTTGGGATATGTTACCAAAACTTTTGTTACAGGCAATTAAAATAGATGCATCCGTTTTAAGAGCTGTTTAATTGGTTACACACATAATGAGACATTTATTTATTTATTTATTCGTATAGTACATTATACAAATATTGTATTGTGATGTAAGTGTTATGTATGGTGCCCCAGAAGATCAGTATAAACCTGTATAGTGTGGTGACAAAATCGTGGCAATAGTGGATTGGTTCGTCTTGGCAAAGCATTTACTTCAAGATTTAGGAAAACCACTAAAACTTAAACATGCCAACCCTTACCCATCCTAGTATTCACATGTAATAATATTAATTCAGTGTGTAAACATTATAGAACGTAAATAAAAACATAAAATATAACAGCACAGCCATTCCATGGCGACATATAATGGACAGGTCCAAGCGCCAGTCATGAAAATGACGAAAAAATAGTAGGTTAAAGAAATAGCAAAACAAAATAATGGAAAAACAGATAATCAAGACAAGAATACAAAACATTTTTGAACTTCAGATGTCCTTCAGATTCGTAATAATGAGACATAACCTACATAAAATATATCAATAGCAATACAGAATATCGTGCTCTCTTGTTGATATTTTAAATGAATTAGTTACACATCAAACAGGTACTAGTCAAATCTAGATAGCCGTTGCTATCGAGTACGACGGGTCCTTATCCTCCTTGAGCGACGAACTTATCCCGCTAGCTAAGCACACAGATTTATAAGCGCCACCTTGACTTAACGTAATTCATCAAAATTGTCAAGATTACTTTAACAACAATACGAACAAACAGGATAAGAAACCGTCAAGTACAAGTAATTTATCTAGCGACATAAAGTTCTTCAACCTTAGAGTAAGTTACTTAAGCTATGATCACAATCTGCGGAGATGCATTTTATGTGGAAAAATATAATTTATATTTGAATGTGAGCATGAACTTACTTTGATTAATTCTTTGATGGATAACATCTCTCCAAGGGCTTGGCTTCTTAATAAACAATAACGTGGTTTATGATTGAACTAAATTTGAATTTATCGAAAATAATAAATAATCCTTATATTTAAGTACAATAATCATGAATAGCTTTGCGTGCACGACTTTGCGATATTTATATATTATGTTACAATCTTATTTAATTTTTAATACAGAAATTTTATATGCTAACCTAACTAACCTGGTAACTATTCAATGTGTGCGTTTACGTACCGCCTTGTGCGGATCTTGGGAAATGCTGAACTATTCCTTTATCGTTCCATGTTTTTTTTAATTGTTTATACTTCACAGGCTAATTTACAACAATACGCAGGCTTATCAACAATACGCAGGCTTATCTACAATAAGCAGCATTTAAGTCGTTTTTATATTAAAACTATTTGTTAATAACTGGGTTAATTATTTAAATGCACAACAATCGTTTCTTGCGCTGACTCAAATTTACATGTCCATTGTACTCTACTGCCCAAGAGCGTCTCCCTTTTCCCCACTTTCATTATACTCGATCACGTACGCACAAAAATTGATATATCTTATTTACATCCTATATATATATATATATATATATATATATATTTACATTTACATAAAAAAGATAGTCGTTATAAAATATTGAAGGACCAACCATTTAAGAGATATGCCACTTTAAACAAAAAACTGCACGGTGAAGAACTGAAATTAAGTACGTGATTGTAGCAGATGCGGCATTCCCATTATCGCAACATATTCTTAAACCTTTTCCGTTTAGAAACATGACCTGGCCACAACGTATCTTTAATTACCGTTTAAGCAGAGCACGAAGGATATATTACAGAATGCTTTTGGGGTATGTTACCAAACTTTTGTTACAGGCAATTAAAATAGATGCATCCGTTTTAAGAGCTGTTTAATCGGTTACACACATAATGAGACATTTATTTATTTATTTATTCGTATAGTACATTATACAAATATTGTATTGTGATGTAAGTGTTATGTATGGTGCCCCAGAAGATTAGTATAAACCTGTATAGTGTGGTGACAAAATCGTGTGCAATAGTGGATTGGTTCGTCTTGGCAAAGCATTTACTTCAAGATTTAGGAAAACCACTAAAACTTAAACATGCCAACCCTTACCCATCCTAGTATTCACATGTAATAATATTAATTCAGTGTGTAAACATTATAGAACGTAAATAAAACATAAAATATAACAGCACAGCCATTCCATGGCGACATATAATGGACAGGTCCAAGCGCCAGTCATGAAAATGACGAAAAAAATAGTAGGTTAAAGAAATAGCAAAACAAAATAATGGAAAAACAGATAATCAAGACAAGAATACAAAACATTTTTGAACTTCAGATGTCCTTCAGATTCGTAATAATGAGACATAACCTACATAAAAATATATCAATAGCAATACAGAATATCGTGCTCTCTTGTTGATATTTTAAATGAATTAGTTACACATCAAACAGGTACTAGTCAAATCTAGATAGCCGTTGCTATCGAGTACGACGGGTCCTTATCCTCCTTGAGCGACGAACTTATCCCGCTAGCTAAGCACACAGATTTATAAGCGCCACCTTGACTTAACGTAATTCATCAAAATTGTCAAGATTACTTTAACAACAATACGAACAAACAACAGGATAAGAAACCGTCAAGTACAAGTAATTTATCTAGCGACATAAAGTTCTTCAACCTTAGAGTAAGTTACTTAAGCTATGATCACAATCTGCGGAGATGCATTTTATGTGGAAAAATATAATTTATATTTGAATGTGAGCATGAACTTACTTTGATTAATTCTTTGATGGATAACATCTCTCAAAGGGCTTGGCTTCTAATAAACAATAACGTGGTTCATGATTGAACTAAATTTGAATTTATCGAAAATAATAAAATAATCCTTATATTTAAGTACAATAATCATGAATAGTTTTGCGTGCACGACTTTGCGATATTTATATATTATGTTACAATCTTATTTAATTTTAATACAGAAATTTTATATGCTAACCTAACTAACCTGGTAACTATTCAATGTGTGCGTTTACGTACCGCCTTGTGCGGATCTTGGGAAATGCTGAACTATTCCTTTATCGTTCCATGTTTTTTTTAATTGTTTATACTTCACAGGCTAATTTACAACAATACGCAGGCTTATCAACAATACGCAGGCTTATCTACAATAAGCAGCATTTAAGTCGTTTTTATATTAAAACTATTTGTTAATAACTGGGTTAATTATTTAAATGCACAACAATCGTTTCTTGCGCTGACTCAAATTTACATGTCCATTGTACTCTACTGCCCAAGAGCGTCTCCCTTTTCCCCACTTTCATTATACTCGATCACGTACGCACAAAATTGATATATCTTATTTACATCCTATATATATATATATATATATATATATATATATATATATATATATATATACATTTACATAAAAAAAGATAGTCGTTATAAAATATTGAAGGACCAACCATTTAAGAGATATGCCACTTTAAACAAAAACTGCACGGTGAAGAACTGAAATTAAGTACGTGATTGTAGCAGATGCGGCATTCCCATTATCGCAACATATTCTTAAACCTTTTCCGTTTAGAAACATGACCTGGCCACAACGTATCTTTAATTACCGTTTAAGCAGAGCACGAAGGATATATTACAGAATGCTTTTGGGATATGTTACCAAAACTTTTGTTACAGGCAATTAAAATAGATGCATCCGTTTTAAGAGCTGTTTAATCGGTTACACACATAATGAGACATTTATTTATTTATTTATTCGTATAGTACATTATACAAATATTGTATTGTGATGTAAGTGTTATGTATGGTGCCCCAGAAGATTAGTATAAACCTGTATAGTGTGGTGACAAAATCGTGTGCAATAGTGGATTGGTTCGTCTTGGCAAAGCATTTACTTCAAGATTTAGGAAAACCACTAAAACTTAAACATGCCAACCCTTACCCATCCTAGTATTCACATGTAATAATATTAATTCAGTGTGTAAACATTATAGAACGTAAATAAAAACATAAAATATAACAGCACAGCAATTCCATGGCGACATATAATGGACAGGTCCAAGCGCCAGTCATGAAAATGACGAAAAAATAGTAGGTTAAAGAAATAGCAAAACAAAATAATGGAAAAACAGATAATCAAGACAAGAATACAAAACATTTCTGAACTTCAGATGTCCTTCAGATTCGTAATAATGAGACATAACCTACATAAAAATATATCAATAGCAATACAGAATATCGTGCTCTCTTGTTGATATTTTAAATGAATTAGTTACACATCAAACAGGTACTAGTCAAATCTAGATAGCCATTGCTATCGAGTACGACGGGTTCTTATCCTCCTTGAGCGACGAACTTATCCCGCTAGCTAAGCACACAGATTTATAAGCGCCACCTTGACTTAACGTAATTCATCAAAGTTGTCAAGGTTACTTTAACAACAATACGAACAAACAGGATAAGAAACCGTCGAGTACAAGTAATTTATCTAGCGACATCAAATTCTACAACTTTGGAGTAAGTTACGTAAGCTATGATCACAATCTGAGGTGATGCATTTTATGTGGAAAAATATAATTTATATTTGAATGTGAGCATGAACTTACTTTGATTAATTCTTTAATAGATAACATCTCTCCAAAGGCTTGGTTTCTTAATAAACAATAACGTAGTTTATGATTTAACAAAATTTGAATTTATTGAAAATAATAAAATAATCCTTACAAATACAATAATTATGAATAGCTTTGCGTGCACGAGTTTTATATATTATAGTTACAATCTTATTTAATTTTTAATACAAAAATTTTATATGCTAACTTAACTAACCTAGTAACTATTCAATGTGTGCGGATCTTGGGAAATGCTGATCTTTTCCTTTATCGTTCCATGTTTCTTTTAATTGTTTATAGTTCGCAGGCTAATTTACAACAATACGCAGGCTTATCAACAATAAGCAGCATTTAAGTCGTTTTTATATTAAAACTATTTGTTAATAACTGGGTTAATTATTTATATGCACAACAATCGTTTCTTGCACTGACTCAAATTTACATGTCCATCGTACTCTACTGCCCAAGAGCGTCTCCCTTTTCCCCACTTTCATTATACTTGATCACGTACGCACAAAAATTGATATATCTTATTTACATCCTATACATCTTTTCTATCTCACTACTAAACCTTACACCTATATTTACATCTATACATTACAATTATGACATTATACAATCACTGCTATAAGTGTATCAGTCATTAAGGCGTCTTTAGGAGCGTTCGGCATCAATAGTTCCCAGTTATAGTTAAAAAACGGTTTGGTACTGGATTATTCGGACACACACGCTAAAATTGAAATAACTGCAAAGCAAAGCACTGGTGGCGAATTAGGTCTGCTACACAGTATTAAAGAAGCTCATTTAAGACGAGACACCCCAATGTCGCTTTATTTACCTTTGGGTTTTCATGGTTGGCAATCGTTTATCTTCATGGAAAATACCTATAATAAATAAGAAACGATTTGGATAAACATTTTAACTATTAGTTATTAAACGGTGCCGATTCTTATTTGCTGTACATAAAAGAAAGTTCCGTTCCGATGATAAGCCGTTATCGTGCTGAATAGTGGTTGATAGCGACGCAGGGACCGATTACACTAAACAAGAAAATTACTGTTTTCAACAACAACAGACCTTAAAATCTGGTTTGTAATTACAAATTTTCTATCAATTTTGTGTAATTGAGCATTTTGCATGTCGTTTTTTTTTTGAGAACATCTAACTATTGAAATTGTTTATTAATTAGTACGTAATCACTGGATGTAGTATGATAAAAGTTGTTTGTTGCTTGTAAAACATAAGCGATTACGTTCCTATTCATTTATTATTTAATTAATGTTAGTTGCGTTCCGGTTAGGGTTAGGTAAGAGTATGCGTCGAATAATATAATCACAGAAATTACATGCAAATTTACCTTAGATCACATTTAAAGGAATTAATCCCAAAGAATATTATATTCCAGTTACTATTAACTCTAATTAATGCGGTCTTTACGTTGAAGTTAATCACTTCCTGTGCGATAAGGTACATTTCCACTTATCTTGTTATTGGTTTGGAGGGCAGACATAGATTCTTTTTTTGATCTGGACCAAGTATTAAATTTGTGTTATTTATTAAGTTTTATGTGATATCTCGTTAAACTATAGGTGAAGTTTATTTGAACGTAATTACATGTTTCTTTATGCTTACGATTAACCCTCTCTAGTTCTTCCTGCTTTTTGAGAGTGGCAAAGTTACTTGGGCATCTAGATAAATTTTCTTTTGAAGTAGGTGGCGTCCGGGGATAGATTTGAGCGTCTTTATGTTTATACTTAGTCTCACGCCTACTCACACCGACGAGGCATTATAGTCTTGAAATGAACACGCCGGGTGACTCTAATATATCAACATTTTACTAGTGTAGTTCTAATAAACTGTTACATGTTACGTGATTGTCATGTTTGTCACGTCTCAGTAATTACTTAGCAAATCAAAGAATAGTTTATACGAAAGTTGTGTATAACTAAATTACATTAACTTGTATTTGAAGATAGATATTTTTGCAAATATTCCAAGAATGAGATAATCTAGGTAGGATAACAGCCCTTTTAAGTCGACTGATTATGCTCAAAATCGAATTGGAACGGGAGGAGATATCAAGGAAATTTCCTTGATATCTCCTCCCAGCCGTCTGTCCACCAGACAAAATATTTTTCTTTGTATTGATAGGTATGTTCCCGCTGTGAAACCCTACCATCAGTGGGAGCATAGCCTAGCGGTATTAGAAGCGTCAATTTAACAAACTAAACCACAGTAGGCGCGCTGGTTCGAATCCAGTTGAACGGCGAGAAATTGTATCGATCCAATTTAAAATAGGCAAATCAATATTACATCAACGTGATTATAATATAAATATAGTTATGTTTTATTGTACACGTTCTTACAATATTTTGAGTTGATTTAGCTACAATATTAGTAATATGTTACAAAAAGCAGTTAAATTAACATTATCGCAATGTTATTTTTTTAATGTATATTTAATGTAATATAACCGAATGGCACGGTAGATCGTTTTTAGGTTGCCAGTTTTTCGAATCAAATTGCTAAAAAAAATAATTTGAATTTAAACAACACAAATTTATTCGCTGAAATACAAACCTCGAGTGTAATTCGGCAGGACAATTTAATGAATACGAACATTAGAACACGTCAAACTACTTATTTTGGATACATATAAAAAAAATAAACGTAAAAGTTGGAAAATAAGTGTAAGAGATTAGAAGAAAAAGTGGAAAGCTTCGATAAAGAGGTAGAACATATGAAAAAGAAAAGAGGAGAAAAATATATGGTGTTAAGAGGACTAGATGTACAAGTAAGAAGAGGAGATATAAACAGTCAAGTGGAAAACATGATAAAAGAAGAGATGAAGATGGAAACAAAGATTGAAGAGGCAATTGAAATAGGAAGGGGCGTTGTGTTAATAAAAATGAGAAACATGGAGGACAAAATAGAGATAATGAGAAAAAAAAATTAAAGAAAGGTAATGGAATTTACATAGACGATGGCATGACAAAAAAAGAGAACAAGGCAAGAGGCAAAAAAAAGAAAGAGGGGAAAGAGGGTGAAAGTAGGATACATAAAAAGGTGGGTAGATGGAAAAGAATAGAGGGGGTCAGAGGGGAAAGTGAAAACCAATGTACGGTCAAAAGAAGGGAAGAGCTTTGTGATAATAACAATATATGGAAAAGAAATGAAAACAACAAGAAGAGAAATAAAAAGACGGTTAGTGAAAATAAAGAAGAAAGGCAAATAATAGGGGGTTTCAATGCAAGTATTGGGGAGGACGGGCAATGATGATACATAGAAGAGTAATTAACTGTAAAGGGAAAATATGAAGAAAAGGAAGAAGTGAACAGTGACGAATGGGTGGAGAAGATATGGACAAAAGATAGTGTAGAAAGATAAGAAAGAGATAATAGACGAAAATCAAGAAACAAGGGAAGAAGAAACATGGAAAATAGCAGAAACAATGAATGGTTGAATGGAGACTGCTAAAAAGCGAAGAAAGGAATGAAAAGGAGAAGAAAAACAGAAAATAGAGACGGATAAATAGAAACAATAGAAATGAGCTTAGAGAAATTTGTAAAACAGGAAAGGAAAAACACAAAAAGGGATTGGAAAAAGAGATCGACGAAAAGAAAACGAAGGACAAGCTTGAGAGTTTTTTAAAAAGGAATAAAAAAGTAAAAAGTAGCATGAAAATAAAAATAAATGCGGAACAATGGAAAGACCATTGCAAAAGTTTACTAAGAGAAACGAAAGAAAACACAAAAAAATTAAAAGAGGAATTGATAAAGTAGAATTAGAAGAAACAATAGAAAAATTAAAAATGGGTAAAGCGGGAGATTCGGACGGGACACAGGGGAGCAGTGGAGATTCACAGGAGAGAGGATGAGGGAGAGAATGAGAAAAACATATGAAATGATGTGGGAAGGGAAGGACTACCTCTATAATGGAGGAGACAATAATATGTCTAATTTACAAAGGAAAAAAAATTCCGGATTAGCAGATGGACTTCAGAAGAGAAAGAGGTACTATCGACTGTATATTCGTTTTAAAACACTTAATTAACATACAGATAGAAAAGAAAGGAATTGGAAAGAAATGAAAATAAGATAATCGGATTAGTGTGGGGAATAGGGGAAAAATATTCGGAAACGGTTTGGGAAAAAGAAGTGATGATGTACGGAGTTGTAGTGTGGGGATGGAGGGATTGGGTGGAACTGGAAGTTATACAAGAGAAGTACTAGAAGTGGATATTGGGGTTAGAAAGAGAAACACTAACATACATAATACAAGACAATGCAAAATAGAGAAGACAAGAACCCAAACAGGAAGAGAGCGGTGAGATATGAAGAAAAGATGGAGATGAGGAAAGAGATTGAAACATTATTCAAATGTTAGAAAGAGATAAAATCTCAAAAAATAAAGTATGGTGAAAGGAAAAGAAGATTATTCTATAAAACGGGAGGCTATACTAGAGAGGAAATACAAAAAAGGAAACAGTGTTAAAGCAAAGATAGTAAGAAGACCAAAATACACAAATACAAGAGAGAAGATCAAGAATAAAGAAGGGAAATATAATGAAAAGTATTATGAGATCATTACAGAAGGGATACCAGGGATATACTAGGAAAGCAAGTGTTGAAGAAGAAAAGAGTGCTAGCAGGATTTAGAGTGGGAAATGAAGAAAGGGAAAATAAACACTGGTGGAAGGACGAGGTTAGATTGTGCAGACTGTGTGGAGATGGAGAACTTAAAACTTATGAAAGAAAGATGTAATGAATTGAGACTGGAAGGAAAAGATAGAAGGATATTGTTAAGATATAATAGAGAAAGGATCAAATGGATAAGGGAAGTAATGTACAGAAGAGATTGAATGGAGAAGAAAAAAGAGAAATGATTACGTTAGAATAGAATCTATAATCTGAGAATTTTTCTTTGAATTATTTATATTTATGTATATAAGCTAGCCGAATATTTTTTGTTACTATTAAAAGACAAAATAAACGAATCAAATCTAAGTTAAGGCTAGGTCAGAGAAGGATCCACCCAGCATAGATAAAATCAAAAAAACATCCAAACAAGTAAGGCAAGTTCAGAAGAAAATCCGGCCAGTTAGCTTAGTACTATGCAATGCAAATGATGGAAAATTAAAACAAAAATTTATTTTTAAGAGAAATTGATAAAAATGATTAAAAACCTAAACCTGAAGTGTTTCCAAGTAATTCTAATACAAGGATCACCCCAACCCATTTTTGAAACTGAAAAAAGTGATATTGCGCAGGTCTGTGTAATTAATTGCATACTTTTACTGTTACAATATGCAAATAAGTTACCTCAGTTTGGTGTAACAGTTATATGGAAAGACTACCAAACCTGTTTCAATCGTATTTTACAATTATCTGTAAGTAAAAAACAATTTTATATAAAAACTTGACTTTAATTTGTTTCCATTCAAAATACAGACATATGTTTTTCTAATCTTGTATAAATATTAGAGTTTTAAAACCTGTACTTTAGTGAAATACTTTATGATACAAATTTTTATTACGATATAGATTTATATTCAATAGAATTGGGACATTACGTAATTATCAAATGTTCCATGATTAGGATACAAATTCAAAACCAATAGAAATACACCGGTTGTCTATTGCACTGGTGCTGTGGCTAAAAGCAAACATAAATTTAGCAAATTTCACAATTCGTAACTAGGTAGTACTGCTTAATTATAAAATTAGTGTTGCTATTTAACATTATGGGGTCGTAGACAAAATTGTGTATACAATTTGCATGTAATGACTATTAAGACACGAGCAGCGTGTATTAGGAAATTCCCGTTGCACGTGTCTTAATAGTAAGCATTACATGATCATTTCATAATATACTATTTTAATTAAGATTCATAGTTCTATTTATGGTTATTTTCTTAAAATAATTAATTAGTTGAGCTTGAAATATATTACGTACTTTCATTCATTTAGTCATATTTTTTCATTAAATTACGGGAAATTTATGCAAATTCTGGAATCGTTATAATAACAAACAATAAGATAGAAGAGATTGTACTGTTAATTATAAAAGTAAAGACTTAGAAACAAATATAATTAAATGTTGTATAAACAATATTTCCCATATTAGGGAGACAAAGATTTGCTACTAATTAGTATAAGCTCGTCAGGCTTGAAATAATAATATTGTATTATAAATCATAAATAAATCTTTTCTCTAATTTTAACATATAAAATTAAATATGTAATAATCAAATTAGGTAAGTGTAAAAAACCTACTTTTCGTAACTGTTTAGGTAGGTAAGTCGTTCATTTGGTAACGAATGGTAACACTTGTAACACTCGAATAGAGTTTGAATCTAATATTGTGATCATATGATGATATCCATCTCTCCGCTTAATTTTTACACACTCCTGGTGTATGTGTACATGCGTACATATACATATTCTAAAAAAGAATGGATTTGGTTGGAAGGATTAAGGGCAGTCGTACACGAGGAACATTTTGCAGTCGGACCAACCTTTTTTTTTAAATTACTAAATGTTAAAGAAAATTCCAACACCATACTCAGCCTAGTTTTTTTTTAAGCACTCGTTATTTTCGCCTCATAAATAACTATTTTCGCCCAACACTCATAAGTTGTTTTGAGATTTATTCATTAAGGAAATATTATGTAAATTATTTGCCGAACTAGAGCAGAGTCAAAAACGAATGTCCCAAGCATAATTTTAAGTGCAAAATTCTTAAAATTTCATGTACGCTATCGTACATACACAAAAATTGGTAAAGAAATAATTGAAGTAATTTGTTGCTAATGTTTTTATATTGTGTACTACAGCGGTAGACTATTCAATAAAAATGTAATTGCTATACATGGTGATTTATATCAAATTTATATTTTTTAACATATTTAACATATTTAAATTCCTTCGTCAAATTTAAGGTGACTTTATGTATCTCACTTAGTATCTTAACTAAGTCGTTTGAGCACAATATAAACATTGATTATAAACTTCGGAAAAATGCGCATCCTATATAGACAAACAGACAGATTTCTCAGTTTCCTCCTCCTTTATTTTTATGTCTGTTCCAGCGTACCTGTCTAAGAAGTACAGCGTAAACGTCGTAGGTATACATTTTTTTTTAATTTCCTACAAAAAATCTAAGACGTGCAAGGTAGTAGCAAAAAAAAATTGGTATTGCGGTTGTGGATATTGACACTTTAGGAAATAAGTAAATATGTGAAAAACTTTTTACCTTCCGAAATTGTTGTAAACAATAAACGTAAATTACTATGTGTAAAATCAGTGCCTGTAAAATTCGAGAAAGAAGGTAAGCAAATTACTATTTTTTATTTACCCACTTAAATAATTTGTTAAAATTTCAAATTGATGAGATAAACATTATGCTTATGCATTCATGTAGCGTACGTATATAGCAATCAAAAGAGATTTTAAGAAAATCGAAAAGTCCTTTAACACCTTTTTTGTTATTTGTTATTGGAACATTCAAAGTTGTTATTAGAAGGTTCAAAATTAAATACAATTGACTCAGCATATCTTTTATCAATGAATTTATGTTATTTTTTTCTTCTTAGAATCAACTTGCGCATCTAAGCAAATTACAACCGAGGACGTCCTTCACAGATTCATCTTTTCCAACTGGGTCGGAAGCGAATAAATTGTTCGTGTAAATAATAACCACAATTACATAGAAATACGTACATAAAAATGATGTTTTTATCATAACATGTATTAAAGCAAATAAATTTTATTTCTTACAAATGAAATTGTTGTTTTGTTGAAGTTTGAAACAAAATTTAAAAATAAATTTGTGGCAAGATAAATTAGTTGAGTGCACATTTTTTATTGTACACGTGCAAGTTACTTATTTTGCTATAAGAATGAACGGCTTGAGTTTGGTTCTTCAATCATTCACAAATGTAGGACACCCATGTTGCAATGATATAAATCTAAAAATTTGTAACTCTGAAGAGTTAAAGATGATAAAATACACAGATGAAGCGGTCGAACTCAAACTCAAACAGCACTATTCGTTAATTGGGAGAAACTTAAAACTTTCAATCTCCAACAAAATTCTATTCTACAACTCTCAAAGTTCAGAGGCTCTTGCTCTAAAACTACTGAACAACTAACAATATGTTTGAAGATTAAAGAGGAAAAAGTGTAAAAGCAGAGCACAGTGGGTGAGTGAAGTAACCAAGTGTAAATAAGAGTAGAAGAAATCTAGAAGATATCGTTGGATGAACTCTATTAAAATGTACTTAGTTTAAGATTTATGAGAATAAAAATAATAATTAACCTTTTGCAGATTAGGGTTTAATTGTAAACACAAAATTAAAAAAAAAAGTTTTATTTAAAAAATTAAGTTACCTTTATTGAGACTTTGTAAATTGGTATAGCGGTTATTTTACACACATAATTAGTTTGGCTTTGACCGCTTGGTCTATGTTAGTACATGTTACCGTTATTAACTCTGTAGAGTCACAGCCTTCTTAGATTTATGATAACTGCGATATTCAATTTTTGAAAAATATGATGAATTGCTGTTAAGATACCGTTTTAGATACCACCTGTGATACATAAAGTCGCGTTCCATTTCAAAAAATACCAATTACATTTTTATTGAAAATATTTAGTGGTTGCAACATTTAGGGTCCTACAACATACCCCACCAATGCATTTTAAAAATGTGCGTAAATAAAGTCAAAATCTTCCATCCACACTAACAGTCCACCCTGTATAATATTCGTGCATTTTTGAATCATTTAAAAATGCTTATTTTGCGGTTTTGACCAAATCTTTTCAATATACATGTAATCTACAATTACAATATATACTGGGTGAGTCGGGAGGAGCGCACCAAACTCTAGGAGTGTATTATACAACTAAAAATAATGTAAAAAAACTCATATGTTCTTATCCAATTTTCATTTGTTTTCGAGTTATAGCATATTAACAATAAACAAATTATACACATAAAAATTTTCTTAATCATAGCGTTCTTTCAATAAATATTCAAAAATACCGCCATTGACTTCTAAACATTTTCTGCTTTGTCTACGAAGAGCGTTTGTTGCTCTCCCAATTGATTCATTTCTTTTTCTTTAATATGGGCTGCAGTATTCTCAATTCGTCTAATTAGTGCATCCCGTGTGTCCACTTCTATTTTGTAGACTTCATTTTTCATCCAGCCCCATAAAGAAAAATCTAGTGGTGTGAGGTCTGGAGATCTTGCAGGCCAATTAATAGGACCTCCACGACCAATCCAACGCCCTGGAAAACGTTCGTTCAAATGTTGCTTGACCTGACGAGCGACATGTGCAAGAGCTCCATCGTGCTGATAGTACATCTGCATTCTAATATTTACAGGAACATCCTTAGCAGGCCTTGTAATTCATTTTGTAAAAAATGAGGTAGTTGTCTCCTGTGAGACGATCCTCCAAAATAAAAGGGTCAATTAAATAACTGTCAACCATACCACACCACACGTTCACAGAAAACAGATGTTGAAAATTGCTTTCGATTGTTGCGTGGGGATTTTCGTCTGATAATACATGATAGTTACGAGTATTATTAATGCCATCACGGGTAAATGTAGCACTGGGAAGCTTACCAGTCTCGCACAATTTGTTGAAAACTCTAATAAATACGTTTTATCAAGATGTCTTTGGTGTGGAAAACGTTGACGATATTCTTCAGCAGCAGCTGTAGCATTTCCATTAAAGAAACCATAAACAAACACCATATTTGCATATTCTAAATTTGAATAAGTATCTGGCATTTTGCAACACTAACAATCACATAAATTCGAAATTAAATGTTCAGTTACTGTTCACTGTACACTGACAGTTCATCAAAACGTCAGAATTATCAAATGTCTTTGAGCCTCGAACATGGCATACTTTGATAATGTTAAAATTCGGATAATAAGTGGAAAGCTAGATGAACATTTTTAATAACGCCATAGCTTGAAAACAAATGAGAATCGCATAAGAACATATGAGTTTTTTTACATTATTTTCACGTGTTCACACTCCTAGAGTTTGGTGCGCTCCTCCCGACTCACCCAGTATATGTATATGTCAAAGGTTGAATAAGCAGCGCCAGCGTTAGTGAATTATATCTTCAAGGAAATTGTTTTTTTTATATGATCCTTGTGAAGGTTGTTCAAATCTGTTGATGAATGTAAATATATCACCTAGTACGTGTACCTATTTCATTTTATAAATAACACCTAGAACACTAACATATTACCATTGTATAAATACTTATATTATGTTTACATTTATCACAAAGATAAATTAAGCGTATGAGTTCAACAACGATTTAACATATTGTTATGTACAAAAAATCGCTCTACGTAAATATAACTTATTTTTTAATACACTTTATCATTTTTTGATTAAAAATGCACATTACATCCTTGACATTTATTTTTAATTAATCATATATATTTTTTTAACAATTCCCATTTACCTAATTACCGACATATTATTTAAATTTAGATCATTATAATATATTATGGTTTAAAATATTAGACATGTTATAGACCTGCAACACAAACATGGAGAGGTGGTTGGGTAAAGTTGCAATTGTAACCGGGGCAAGTCTTGGAATAGGATCTTCAATTGTTAAGCTCTTGGTGAACGCTGGATTGAAGGTTATTCATTTCTAAATTGTTGTTTTCTTTTAACTAAATAATAATTTTTAGGTTGTTGGATTTGACATACTTAAAACTGAAACCAAATTTGAAGGGAGTGGAAGCTTCTATCCTCTTGTGGTAGATATAACTAAGGAGGAAAACGTATTGCACGGATATGAGTGGATTGAAAAAAATTTAGAACCAGTTCATATTTTAATTAATGTTGCCGGGGTTAAAAAATCAACAACTGTTATAGACGGAAACAGTGAGATGTGGAAAGATACTCTAGACGTAAATGTATTTGGGTTATGTTTAATGACTAGAGAAGCAGTAAAACACATGCGAAAATATAAAGTGGATGGTCATATTGTAAATATAAACAGTATGTGTGGACACATGGTTCCTCCACTAACGGATTTAAATGTTTATCCTGCAAGTAAATACGCAGTAACTGCTCTGACAGAAACTGTACGACAAGAACTGCGTGCGATCAATAGTAAGATTAAAATAACGGTAAGACATTAAAAAAGTGCAATTGAAATAGATTTTATTAACAGTTTCCTAGAGTATTAGTCCTGGTCTTGTTAAAACACGTTTAATGACTCCCGAATATGCAAAGGACCAGGAACTTTTAAAAAGTATGCCTTCGGTGGAGCCTGATGATATAGCAAATGCGATACTGTTTGTTTTATCTACACGTCCACACGTTGAGGTAATTAAATTGAAGATTAACGTTGGATATAGTATTGTTTTTTAGGTGTACGAGTTAATGATTTCTTGAGACAAATTTCGAAGAGAAAAGTGAGTTTTATGTTAACATATCTTTTATAGAGGTGTTTAAAAAATCTGCATAAATTACTTATTAATAAATATCTATCTACATGTTTTCATATTTTTATTCTCTTTCACAAAGCGAGATCTCTAAGGATACTACTAGTATTTCCGAGTAGTATCTGCAGGCGAATTATAATCTAATCGGCGTTACAATCAATACGCAATTTGACTTATCTTTTAATGAATGAACCACTGTGTAGCAAATCGTTCTCAGCTTCTAATATATCTTCACATTGTACTGTATTTTTATAATAATGAGACTTACCGAGATGAGGTGCAGAACAAACGGTCAGATTCTCCTTTGATTTGGTCGACATTCATTCTCGAATTGATGTTATTAATGGCCAAAACACACACAAATTAAGAACCAAAATTTATTACATAATAAAAACGAGTTCAAATTTGAGAATCAGTAAAGACGTCATCGTAGCGTGTTGGCATTTCTTAGTGTATACTATTTGTACGTGTTCTTTAGCACGAGATGTCGTAAGACATGCATTTCACTTAAGTATTTTAACATTAATTAATTAAATTCGCATCTAAATTTTCACATTTATATACATTAAAGCATTATTTAATTTTAAATGATAAGAAATTAAAAAGGTTTCGTGCATTCACGTTTACTTTTAAAATTTTTTAAGCAATTTAAAGAAAATTGGATACGTAAGTGAAATACGAAGATGGGGACCAGAGCGTTGTCCATTTCACAAATTGCGTATCAGCTTGTTTTTGAATTCTAGAGCTCTTGACAGTAGTGTAGTAGTACCGTTTCTGGCTCACTTTTGGCGCGAAATTTGAATTTGTAGTGGGGATATTTAAATGTCTGTTGTCCTCGTTTGCCTGCAGGGGCGTCCGTGCATGATCGAAATTGTTCAAGGTCGCTCGGAATTGTTCAAGGTCGTTTGGAATTGTTCAAGGTCGCTCGGAATTGTTCAAGGTCGCGCGGGAAGTTTGGGGCGGTCCGGGACAGTTCGAGACCGCTCGAGGGTAATTGAACCAACGGGACAAGAGACGGGGTCGCTGTAGGTTAAAGACTTTTGCCCTAAATTAAGTTCACATCTTACTTCGGGGTTAGTGAACTTTCATCTCAATTAATGTAGAATGCTAATGCAGGTTAGCGAAATTTGATATTTCAGGATATAAAGTAAACAAAGTAGAACATTAAAATTGTTATATTTAACGTATTTTTTATATTACAGAATTATTACAATTATTTTACTTATATGCATGCATACTTAAGCGATACTTTTTTATCAATCCAACTATTGTGACTTGTATTAAAACCTAACCATTTTACATATATTTTATTTCCTTTTCTTTTAAAATTTTCTCAATCAAGTATACATCGGGATGTTTCACTTTCTGAAGCTCTGCTTCGTAGAATCCTCCAAGAATATCTTCGCCTATTTTATCTCTTAATAGATAAGTAGTTGGATTTGTTAGTTTAACTTTTCTTATTACCCTTTTGAAATATTTGTCTACGTTTACTTATTCTAACGTGATCTCCAATTGAATATTTGTTCTTTACATGAGCAATTTTTATATTACTATAATTAGAATTTAATATAAGTTTTTCGTTTTTCTTATTAACCATGGATGGTTTCATTTTAATTGTTCGATGATAGGTGTTGTTGTATCGGGTTGTTATGCTTTGTAATATATTTACCCAATTATAGTGCCCCTGCAAACTAAACTGTTTCCACAATAAATTTTTAAAGTACGATTAACACGTTCGACTATCGAGGCCTTTTTGTGCTAAAAGTACTATAATGATTTATATTGTTTTTCTTCATAAGAGTCTGAAACGTTTTATTATAGAATTCTAAACCGTGATCGGTTTGTAAATGAATTGGGAAGCATTCAGTTGCAAGAGGATTAATTTCATAGCTTCTGTCACATCTTTCCCATCTTTTGTTTTGATAGGAGCAGTCCAAACGTATTTAGAAAAACAATCAATTACAACCAGTATATACTTAAAATTTTTGTTTTGTTTCGCATAAGGAATCATTTCAACGAGATCAGCTTGTAGGGTTTCGTTAATACCTTTTACGATGACCCGTCGCCTTTTGAAGTTAATTCTTGCTGGTTTATGTAACTCTAACACCACGTCCTCCTTAATTCTAGATGGTTTATACTTGTTAATCTGCTTTCGTGGAGCCATTATGAATACTGTTCAAAATTTATTGGACATTTAAGAATTATTTCAACAAACAGGGTTTTATCTGTTGTAGTAGTTTTAAGTGCTCTCGCTGCGTTCAATGATAATTCATTGTCCACAGACCGCAAATTCCTCGATTGAGTACTATCTTGCTTTGTATCATCATTTTGTTTTAAAGGTAATTCATAGTCAACAAACCGTATCGTTTTTAACGGAACCATATCTTGTTCAATATCATTATCTAATTGAAATGATATATTATCATTTAATTTTAGTGTATAGTTAATTGCTTCTTCTTTTGATAATGTGTTATCGTTTATATTAATAAAGACGTCGTTTCTATTTACTAATATATTATCAATTAGTCCATATCGTAGTGGAAATACGTAATCGGTGTTATACGGGGTTATTATAAACTTACTATTAAAAATACTATTGGATGTAAACGTTAGGATGTGATGGTAAAACATGTCTTGATTAACTACAGATACTTGAGGATGTTTAATTATATGACGTCCAAATTTATCCAACGTCATTTCAGTATATTATACCTGCTTCTTGAAGTTCTTCTATTATCGATACTATTTCGTTATTATGACTGGTGTTACCAGCAGTCTGAGATGCTACTAACAATTTTAGTCGGTCAACCAACTCATTAGGGTCATCCCAATACACATAATCGAAAAGTGAACTGCTAACCTTTTTAACATGCCCGTACCAAGTTTTACATTTGTTCTTCTTGGAGAATCATATCTTGTTATTGGCCCTTTGAAATATAAAGGCCCGATAACAGTTTTATATTTCTTTGACTTTGTTCCAACAATTCGTTCATTAGGATTAAAATGACGCCTGCATGCGTTGCTAATATCTAAAATATCCTTATACGCATACAGATCTTCATCCGTGTATTTTTTAGGAAGGTTTTTAAACAATAGTTCATACAATCCTGGGGTGCCTTTAAAATAGTGATTATCAACTTTTATATCTGATCCCACAAAATCTACTTTTGAACTTCCTATGTAATATTTTTCTTCAAAACTATCGTGTCGTATTCCAGTTCTGTGATCATATGCTCCTTTGGTATCACGAATCATAGCATCAATATAATTTCTCGGTAATTCATCAAAACTATTTAAGTATTCTTCATAATCCTCTGTATCAATGACGTGTTCTATATTCTTTTTACTCTCGTTAACAGATTCATTAATTAAATCTTCAAAGTTATAATTTTCTAAATCATCGTTTTCACTTAGTTCTGCAATAAAGACTTCTTCATTTGAATTAGGTGTAGAAGTTGCATCACGAGGTAACTCATCTTCATAGTCCGGAAAGGATACTTTATCATGTTTTAATGCACTTATTTGCGACTTAAGCTTTGATATTTTAGAATTTAGTTTATCTTCTGTTTTTAATGTTGAAGCAACATGTAGACTTGAATCAGTTTCACTTTTTAATTTTGCACTTGGTCTAAGTAAAGCACTATTAGAATTATGACTAACTGTTGTACCTTCTAGGTGATCCGATATTGTCTCTAGACGTTTAGTGATCGGAAGGAATACATTCTCCTGCATGACCTCATCTTGTTTTAGTAATTCTAACTTACGCTTTACTTCTTCTCGTTTTTTAATTAATCTTTTTGTTAATTCTATTTCATTAGAATGAGTAGTTGCAGAACTCATAGTATAATATTTTCTTTATATACAACAATATTTGTAAGACAGCGACTTAACTGCTGAAGCGTTTACTTGCAACCGTTCAACAGAACAGTGAAGTGTACTAAACGTAGTTAATCGCTTTTAAACAGATAATTAATAACGTCTATGAAATCGCTCAAAATTTTTTTTATGAAGTTTATTTTTGAGGAAATTAAAAATTAAATAATGTTTAATAATTGTGCATCTTATTTAGAACTCAGCGGTTGAATAAATATGTCAAATCCTTTCCTGTATCGACCCGAATCAATACCTCTCTCTTTATCTATAACTAAAAAGTCATATATGTTTTCCCAACATAATGAACAAATTTCTTTAAACTTATCGAACGTTAAATCAGCACTGATATTATCCTCATATACATGACGCAGATTCAAAACTCTCGAAGCGATTAGCTAGAGGTGATCAAGGTGTTAATAAGCTCGACGAAGCTTGTAAAATTCATGATATAGCCTATAACAACCATAACGATTTGGAAAATAGACACAGAGCTGATTTGATTTTATTAGAGAAAGCGAAAGAGAGTTCATTCATCGGACGCTTCGTTTGGAGAAAAGCTGCAGCATTAGGTGTAGCAACAGCGATGAAAGCTAAAGTAAAACTCGGCATGGGTTGTTTTAAGAAAAATAAAATTTTAAAACGCAAGCAAAGAAACGCATTAAAAAAGGAAAAGGGTTGAAATTTAAAGACGTGCTGAAAGTCACAAAATCTGCAATAAAAGGATATAAGTTTAACAATCCATCTGATGCTATCAAAACAGCAGTAAAATCAATAAAATCATTAAAAGGAAAAAGATATTAAAACCAACACGAGTAATACCTATACCAAAGATTGGAGGATTTCTACCCTTAATTCCAATTTTTACTGCACTCGGGGCTTTGGGAACTTTAAGTGGTGGTGCAGCAGGAATAGCAAAGGCGGTTAATGATGCCAAACAAGCCAAAAACAACTAGAGGAAAATCAAAGACATAACAAAACCATGGAATCTATTGCTTTAGGAAAGTCGGGAAATGGACTATACTTGAAACCATACAAAAAGGACTCGGTCTTTTTTAGGACCACAAAACTCTCGAAAAACTACCAATAAAACTTCCAAAACGAGCACTGACCGACGTGGATCTAAAAAATATGTAAAACTATTGGATATATCTAATTTTAGAGGGGTATTTATGAAAACTCCCTACCTACCAATAAAGTTCGTGTTAACGAATGCGGTATAGTAAACCTAGATAATGAAGAAGGAGAAGGAACACATTGGACTGCATATAAAAAGTTTGGAAACAGTTCGGTTTATTTTGATAGTTTTGGAAATTTACAACCACCAATCGAATTAATAAGTTATTTAAACAGCAATGGACCTTGTGACATAAACTATAATCATAAAAGTTTTCAATCATTCAATACTGTAAATTGCGGACATCTATGTTTACAATTTTTGTATAACTATTAATATATATACTTTAAAAACTCAGTTGTTTCATTAAAGCGTATGTAATATCATGTCACTAACGTTTACATTGTCTGGTACAGAATCAATACTTTCTAGTAGTTATTATCCCCTATTATACTAGATGATAGTGAATATGTATTGGGGTTGATTAATTTAGAAACTTTTAATTCAATTGCAAACGTAGATAACACTAATAACAAATTTTATTTTACGCTGCAAAACGGTAAACAATCTATTATTAAAATAAGTGAAGGTGCTTACGAAATTGATGATCTCAATAAATACTTAATTAGAGAACTTGGGTATTACGATAAAGGAATCAATTCACCAATACATTTAAAGCTGGATGGAAACAACAACACACTAAGATGTCAAGTTAAAGCTAATTTCGATATTGATTTCACCAAATCAGATTCAGTTGGAACTTTATTGGGTTTTAAAAGCAGAAAACTAAAAGCAGGTAAGACCTATGTATCAGACTTTCCATCTAAAATATCTAAAGTAAATGCTTTATGTATCGAATGTAATATCGTGTCTGGTGCATACAGAAACGGAGAACAAGTGCACGTTGTTCACGAGTTTTTTCCATCAGTTCCTCCCGGTTATAAAATTATTGAAGCTCCCGCTAACGTTATTTATTTACCAATCAACACCAAGCAAATAGACGAAGTTACTATTAAAATAACAGATCAAGATGGAAATATAGTCAATTTTAGAGGAGAAGTGATAACAGTACGTTTGCATCTACGAAAAATTCGATAAAATTCTGTTATGGGTATAGTGTTTAATAAGTACAAATCTGTTGGCAAGAACATAAATACAACCAAGAAAAGAAAATCAGTCATTCGAACATCAAGATTGAAACAGTTAACAAGAGAAAATCGAGATTTCTTAAAGTCCCTGGGATTTAAATTACGAACGAGTTAAAAAAATGAATTTTGAAGTTTTGAATGTTAACGAAATTCCTCTATTTGACAATGCTATTTCCTACGCCGAAAAACGAACCCACCCACCGTACGCATCAAGTTCTTTCAATAACAACGATGAAATAAGGATACCTATTCAACAACAGGAAGTATACACCCTACCTTGGTATAGTTCCATACATTTTCAAGGAAAAGTAGAAGTACAAGACGGAGAAACCGTTGTGGAAACAAGCAATGTTAAATTTATTAACATGGGCATTTTATTCCTATTCGATGAAATTCGTTTAGAAATAGCTGGAAACGTAGTCGATCGCGTTAGAAATCCAGGAATTACTTCTGTTCTGAAAGGTTACGTTTCTTATAATAATGAACAAAGCAGAGCGCTACAAAATGGAGGCTGGTTTCAAAAGAAAGTTCTACGTTAATAGATGAAACAAGTGGATACTTTGATATTGTTGTACCGCTTCGATTAGTGTTAGGATTGTGCGACGATTTTAAAAAAGTATTAATAAATTCGAGACAAGAACTAGTATTACTTCGAAGCAATACTGATAATAATGCATTGATACTAAATGATTTAACAAAAATGTGAAGGTTCATTTACATAAAATAGCTTGGCGAATGCCCCATATATCGGTCGCAATTAAAGAACAGCTAAGATTATTAGACGTTGTTAAGCATGCAAGAGAATTGTACATTCCGTTCAGAAGTCGAGAGTTACATGAGTATCCGCTATTACCTCAAACTCAAAAGCATACGTGGGCTATTAAAACTACCGTAGAAAAACCTCAATGCTTAATTATAGCGTTTCAAACAGATAGAAAAATCAACTAACAAAAATTGTAGTCGTTTCGATCATTGTGATTTAAGTAACATTAAAGTGTTTCTAAATGATACCGTTTACCCGTATGACAATTTAAATCTGAATTTAAAAAAATCAGTTTGCACTACTTTATGAAATGTTTGCTGATTTTCAATCAGCATTTCTTTACAAAGAAACTGAACCAATATTTACGAGAGAAGAATTTAAAGAAATTGCGCCCATAGTAGTGATTGATTGTTCCAAACAAAAGATGATCTTAAAAGAGGACCCGTAGATATAAGAGTAGAATTTGAAACTAATTTAATTATTCCAGATAAAACCACAGCATACTGTTTGATTCTTCACGATCGAATTGTAAAATATATTCCAATAAAAATATTGTATCATTAGTACAATAAGTATACGTTAATTATATAATTTTGGTGTTTGTGTAAATTGTAGTGTTCAATAAAAGATTAAAAAAAAATAATATGATATTTATTTATTTATTAATAAAAGTAATATTTTTACAATCATGTTAAAAATTACAATAAAAATTTACAATAAGAAAAAAATCTTTTAGTTGTCGTTCTCCTTGTACTCTTCATCAACATCAACAAATTCCCTTATGTCTTCAACAAATTGAGCTAATCCCACATCAATCAGCAAATCCATTAAAATCTCGACGGTGAGTATATCAGCTAAGTATGCTCGACAAAGAGCCACACCTTTTTATACTTTTTGCTAAGACATAACACTCTTCCTCTGTATAAAACCCTCGATTGTAGTTAATCTCATGTTCGGCATCAAACTCCAAAGCAGTAAAGTGTTCTACCAACCGTTCAACAGCACTACGTAAATCAACAGCTTTAGGCCACGATTGTTCGGCATAACACATCCACATTATTACGTTTATTATAGTAGTAATAGAACAACTCAAAATTTATCAATACTATGAAGGCTTTTATATCTTTCCCAACGTCACCAAACAGTAACAGCATAAGAGGGGGTACAATATAGAATATGTATAACGCAGTTTAAGATATTCTAAAGTTTAACATAATGAAAGAAAAAACTGTACGGTTCAGAGTTGAATGCGAAGTGAAGAACATAGTAATGTGGAAGTTTGCTCACCAGCAAGCAAGAAAAGGAGACTGGGAAGAAAAGGCACGTGATAGATATAGATTTCTTAAAAGAATTGAAGAAATAAATAAAAACATTTCTTATATATTCGAAGATAATCACAGAACGCATATTTATAATGAAATAATTTTAAAATGTAAAAATAAAATAAAATAAAAGTACTAAGATGTAAATGATTTGTTTTCACCAAAGGGGGCAAACGTAGTAGGGGGCCCTAGGGGGGTCCAGGGGGCTTGCCTCCCTGGCGGGCTGGTAAACCGCTAGTGAAATTTGACCCATCAAAAGTGAAATCTGACACCTCAAAAATTGAAACCGTAAGTGAAATCTGACACCTCAAAAATTGAAACCGTAAGTGAAATCTGACACCTCAAAATTGAAACCGTAAGTGAAATGTGACACCTCAAAAATTGAAACCGGAAGTGAAATATGACACCTCAAAAATTGAGACCGGAAGTGAAATGTAATCCTTAAAATATAAATATGACGTCAAATATGATATTTGACACTTAAAAATGAAACTTTTAATCGGAAGTTAAATTTGGTATACTAAAATCAAAATTTTTGCGCAAGAAACACTTTAAAACTCTAATGTTTTTTCTATACCTTGAAATAAATAAAAATTGTATAAAACAAGTACTAATTTAAGTCAACTTGTGCTATACAAAACTTTGCAGACGAACTTCATGGTCCACCCCGTATTTTAACATATTTAGATTTACAAGTTCTTCAACCACAGAGTATTGAAAGTACCGATGAAATTACACATAGCACATATGCACGTAGGTATATTTTACCATATTTAGATTTTGCTTTATTTCTTAATAATTAATAGATAAATAATACGTTTGGGAATAAAAATTAAAACAATGTATAATTTTTTCTTTCTTTTATTTATTTTTGTAATATATTTCATTTTTGTTTGGTTTTATAATTCCATTTGGCTGCGGCACATACGTAGGGCAGGGGGTTCTTCGTCCCAGTTTTCAAATGGTTGTGGAAGTTCACCGCTGCAAGAGACCACGGGTTGAATGGGAGCCGGTCTTTCTTTTTCCCACTGTTGCCATTCCTTCATTTTCCTTTGATAGTCGGCTTCTTTTGCTGTTTCGGCCTCTTGCGGGTGACACTTCCACATATGGGTCGTTAATCGGTGCCGCAGCATAATGTGGAATGGATCCACAGGACACTGTACCATCCCTGCAATAAGTATTAAAAAATTAACATTAATCATTAATGAAATGTATTAATTTACCTCTTGGTAGTTCATGTTTATACGCGTTCATCTTCAGTATGCGTAGACGATAATATTATATCTCGATGTGTTAATATCAATTAATCTTAGTTTGTATCGAATATATATATATATATATATATATATATATATATATATATGTTTACCCTCTCTATTTTAAACCCCTCTTTCCTCTTTTTATTGTAACTTCTAAAAATTATTAGTAGGGATTTTAAAACAGTCAGCAATTTTGAAATGTTCAAAGTAATCTAAAAATTTTCCACCGGAAGTAATAAGCATCAAATTACGTTTCCATGAAGAGAATCATTTTCAATGTGATTGTCCTTAATCTAGCTCATTAAACAAAATTAAGGTCAACGGTCATTATCCGCTTTTTAGATCATTAACCTATAGTATGTAGTATACAATTTCATTTCCTGGGTTATGTTACAACTTTGTTTTGAATATATAAGTACGTCTATCAGGTATCGTGTTATTTTTCCAATATCAGCTAATGGAGTGTGTGACAAATTTGTGCAAACGTTCAATAAGTGTATTACGTGTTTACATAGATAAAATAAAGAAATTGGAAGAAATTGATAATATACAAATTTATATCAACCGCACTATACAAATAGTTCGAAGAGCAATTAAAAACGAAATATACAAGGATAACGTTTTCGAGTCATCTTCATCCCTAGAAGCAAGTTTAGCATACCTACTACAGTACAGACTTAAAATTAAGCAGCTTAGAAAGAGTTTACTGATCAAATCTGGCGCTGGTTTGTCAACAAAAGCAACACTAAAACGTAAAAGGTGCAACGTGAAGTGGGAAGACGTTGAATCATGCTTCAATAACCGAATAAGAACGGGTATGATATCAAATGTCAGCATTAAGGATCCTTTAGTGTTTTTGAATAAATCATTTAAATGTTTTTCAATCAAAATTAAGAAAGTCTTGAATGATTTTATGATTAAAGTAAATGTTATTTTATCGGCAAATTTTATAAAACCTAATAATGGAGATGTAGATACTAAAACTTTTGCTACTAAAAATTTTCCTATTGATTGTACCACTAATTTAAAAAATGGTATCATGACAACGTCATAGATAAACTCATTACAAAATTGCAAGAGTTTTCTGAAAAGATTCTGGATGGGCTTTACTAGAAATTTTGGGTTTAAAAGTTAACATAAACAGATATGACCCTCTAAAAGCAGGATACTCAACTTATGTGTCAGTCCCAGATTTTATTAAAAATAAACATGCAGTAATTAATGTTCAAAATAATGATAGTAATTGTTTTCTTTGGGCTGTTGTTTCTGCTTTATTTCCAGTCAACAAAAATTCTAACAGAATGTCTTCTTATCCTCACTTCAGTGATGTATTAAATTGTGATGGTATTCAGTTTCCTATCACAATAAAAGATATTCGAAAATTTGAACACCTTAATAAAGTAGCTATCAATATTTATTGCATCGAAAATAAAAAATTTTACCTTGTTCGCTAACCACTAACCATGAAAATGATATTAAATTAATTAACTTGTTAATGATATCTTTAAGTTCAAACTCCAATTCTATCAATAATACATTGCATGATGAATTTTTAATGTATCACTTCGTTTGGATTAAAAATATGTCAGCTCTTTTATCGAGACAATTATCTTTTGATTCACATAAGTTGTTCATATGCGAACGGTGTTTAAATTACTTTACGTCAGACATTTTACTAGAAAACATAAGGTGAATTGTTTAAAGGTCAATAACTGTAAAATCAAATTACCAAAAAATCAGATAAGTTTCTGTATTTTAAAATTATCGTTACCAAGAGAAAGTTCTTTTTCCATATATGCAGACCTCGAATGTATTTTAGAAGCTTACGGTGAGACCAATCAGGTGTTACAAAAACCAAAACTTCTTCATATCAAAACATATTCCGTTTAGTGTAGCTTATTATTTTAAATGTTCCTACGATAATAGTTTGTCAAAGTTCTCCATATATCGTGGACAAGACTGTATTCGTTGGTTCGTAAATGAGTTGAAAAGTATTGCTTTTTATTGCAATGATATATTACGAACAACTGTCCCGATGACTAGTCTTGACATTATGCAAACTCACGATTTTGTTAACACCGATACTTGTCATATTTGTAAACAATCTATAACAAATAATGAAACCCGTGTGCGCGATCATAATCATCAGACAGGTCAGTTCAGGGAGCAGCTCATCAGAGTTGCAATTTGAATTACAAAGACGATCATGTAATACCTGTGGTATTTCATAATTTGAGCGGGTATGATGCACACTTCATTATAAAAGAAATATCTACATCTTTTGAAGGTACTATTAAATTGTTGCCCATAAATAAAGAAAAGTATATATCTTTCACAAAACGAGTTTCCGGAACAAATATTTCTCTCAGGTTCGTAGATTCTTTCCGATTTATGTCTCAAAGCTTAGATAAACTTTCAAACAATTTGAGCAACGAACAAAAGTTAATAACTGCATCTAATTGCAATAGTATTGAAGAATTCAATTTAATTAATAGAAAAGGAATATTTCCCTACGATTATATTGATTGTTGGGAAAAACTTAACGAAAAAAAATTGCCTCCAAAAATAAATTTTATAATCGATTACTAGATCAACACATTTCTGATAAAGAGTATTGTCATGCTGTTAACGTATGGAAAACTTTCAATATTCAGACGCTCGGTGATTACTCAGATTTGTATTTAAAAACAGACGTCTTACTTCTGTCAGATGTTTTGAAACATTCCGTGAAACTTGTATAAAAACATATTCTCTCGACCCCTCCACTATTACACGGCCCCGGATTAACTTTTGATGCTATGTTAAAAACAACAAAAATATCTTTAGAACTTATTACTGACATAGACACTATCCTTTTTATTGAGAAAGGAATTCGAGGAGGTGTTTCTCAATGTTCGAACCGATATGCAAAAGCAAATAATAAATATATGAAGACCGGATATGACCCAAATCAGGAAAGTACATATTTAATGTATTACGATGTGAACAACCTATATGGTGCCTGTATGTCTCAATACCTACCCTTTGGTGGTTTCGAATTCATTACAAACTTTGATATTTCCGATATTTTAAATACCCCAAACGATTTCAATGTAGGATATATAGTCGAATGTGACTTAGACTACCCACAATACTTACATGAATTGCATAGCGATTTGCCGTTGGCGCCAGAGCATTTGATTCCACCAAATTCAAACTCTAAACTTAAAAATTGTTGTTAACTTTGTATCCAAAGGTATACTATGTAATTCATTATAGAAATCTAAAAATGTATTTAAACCTGGGCATGCATCTACGAAAAGTTCATAGAGTTCTTAAATTTGAACAATCGCCTTGGTTAAAACAGTACATTGATTTAAATACGCAACTACGTCAACAGTCAAGTAATGATTTTGAAAAAGATTTCTATAAACTAATGATTAACGCTATATATGGTAAATGTATGGAAAATGTAAGAAAACATAAAGATATTCGTTTAGTAACAAAATGGGATGGTCGATGGGGAGCGCGTTCGCTAATATCAAAACCAAATTTTCACAGTTCTGTTGTATTTGATAAAGATACGACTATTATAGAAATGAATAAACTAGAAGTATATATGAACAAACCCATCTACGTAGGATTTAGCATTTTAGATTTATCTAAAACGTTTTTATATGAGTTTCACTATGATTATATCGTAAACACCTTTGGATCAAATGCTAAGTTACTTTATACCGACACAGACAGTTTAATTTACCATTTTAAGGTTGACGACATATATGAATATATTAAGAGAGACAGTAATAGATTCGATACTTCTGATTATGATTCTGAAAATATATATCAAATTGAATTAAAAATAAAAAATTCCAGGTATAATGAAAGATGAGAATAATGGTAGAATAATGTTAGAGTTTGTAGGGTTAAGATCTAAAATGTATGCTTATATTGTTGATGACAACTCGCAAACAAGATTATTCAAAAATCTAAAGGATCCACTCGGTCTTCTATCAAAGCAGTTACGTTTGAAGATTATAAGGATTGTTTATTCAATAGAAACATTATTGAAAAAACTCAAAGGTTGATTAAATCTAAGAAGCACGATGTGTTTTCTATAAACCAAAACAAAGTGGTTCTCAACCCTTATGATGACAAACGTATGCTTGGGAATAGTACCGATACAAAGCCGTGGGGTTACGTATGCAATAAATGATTTATAGTGGGAAAATTATAAAAAGAACGGTGAATTTTTGGGACAGTATTAATTTCATTAACTGAATGTAAAGTTGCTGTGCTTCACTTTTTAATGAAACAATAGTGATGGATACACCACTACAAATTAAATTGGAAATTCAGGAGCAAATCCAAGTAATTTACGAGGACCATTTTAAAAGATCGATTATGTTCTTTAAAACCGAGAGTGGAAAAGAATCCTTCAATTTTTACTTAACAAAGATGATTTCGTTATCTCCGAAGTGATCATTTCATTTGTAACAACTCGTGGTGTACTCCTTGGTGTAAATGAACTATGCTGTTTGTTAGAAAAAGAAGAATATTGGAAAACTATGTACAGACAATTGTTAATATATGTAAAAACGTAATTATGAAACACTAAATATCGATAAACTCGATAAAATTTTAAATGAACACAGTTTAGAACGTCAGGAAGCATACAAACTATATGTAATGAAACTAGCCTCAAAATATAATCCTGTTAAAATGTTCAACTTACAATATTCTGTAGAAAATATATTAAACAAATTTAGAAATATTCACACTTGGATTGATGAATTGATATGTGAATCGGCGTATGTGGCTGATTGTCAATTTGTTAAGATTATAGTCACTGTAATAATTTCAAAAATATCGTTTACAAGTTTAATCCATCCAAAAATTCAAAACATGCTGACCTCTGGGCATGGTTGAACGAAAACATTTCGAAAGGGAGGAAAACATCTGAGGAACCGCTCGGCTGGACTAGCGGACCAGAAAGTGCAAGATGGCCCTCGTCTAACTTAAATGATTATGAGAATACTTTATCTTTGTTAAAGTTAGTTATGCACGAACCAATTGTAAATGACTGTAAATAAATACTTGTAATATTGAATGTAAATCAGACTTAAATAAACCTATTTATTTATTGAATATTGAATATGTCCAAAATGTGATTTATAAAAAAATCACTTTACAGATTGAAGCGTCATGTTAATGAAAGATTCATTGCACTTTATGTATGAACAATTCTCACGGGAAGTCTTGTCTCTTCTTACATTAAATTTGCAAATCTGCAAATAGCGCCTCTTGCGACATCCGTTGTTAGATTCTCTTAAAGTTCATATGCTGTTGAACTCAAAGTGCTAACTTGCGTCTTATTATATATCCATCTCTTTCATTCGCTCTCTTTCTTTGTTTTCTCTATTTCAGAATTATGAAGTAGGATGTTTTAGCAGATTCATCACTTTTTATTACATTTAAACGTTGAGTGCCAGTTTAGAAAATCAGTTGACAATCTCGCGTACAACTAACTTAAAAACAAACAAACATGTCGAAACTATCTTTAAAGAAAACACCGAAAGTGACCATTTTAAGTGATGTCGTAATTCCGGTAAGTAATAATAAATTTCTATCAGTAACTAGTGAAATTACTATTACATGAAACGATAAAAACAACTCATATATATAACAAATTTTTGTGTAGGCACCATTTGGATTGCAGGAAATGATGGAAAACGCGATAGATAATTCTTCTTCTTCTCTTTATCCTGTAAGTATCTATAACTCAGTTAGAAGAACTGCCAATTTACTTTTTATAGGTTATTATTAGTTATTACTTATACTAAATATGCATTTTATTTTTTCAGCCGCAAGAATCATTTTACGAAATGATATCGCCACCACCATTACAGCCCTCACATGATCTTCCTCAACCGGAAATCGTAGATTTGGACAACTTTCCTACTCCGATCCATGTGCCGGACTTCACCATAAATTGAGTAATGACCGGTTGCACCAACACGACTTAAAGTGAACCTCAGCTTAAAACAATTGTTGCTATGGTTTTAATAATTGTACCTAAGTTTTTAAGCAAGACTTAAATTTAAGTTGCGTTGGTGCAACCGGCCAATAATGTTTTTATATGTTCACATCAATAATTCTGTTTGTGGTTGCATGTATTAATTACATTATGTTTTTCATAGGCTGAACCAATTGGAAAAAAGTTGGCGAAAGTTGAAGGAGGTGTACCAAAATCCTCCGATGAGGAAGATATAGAAAAGATGAAGAGGACGAGGTGGCTGATATTAAGGCATCGTACAGAGGAAAAGTAATGGAGAATATTGAGGACAAATGGAAAGAACTGGAGGCACAGCAAAGTGAACTAAAATCCATTATAAAAAAATATAAACTAATGAAAAATAAAGTCAAAAAAACAAAAAAAATCATTATAGAGTTGGGTGAACTATATAAATTGTTTTCATAAGTTTTAGTGTTGTAGTGTATATTATTTTAGTTTTTAATCATTTGTATATATGTATATATTTTTTTTGTCATTTTTTTAGAATTAGTTTTTTTGTAATATGTTTTTTTTCTTATCGAAAAAATAAAATTTTTTAAGTGTATTTTTTTTATTTTCTAATACCTTATACAGGTCGGCAAATAGTGAATTAAAAAAAATGTAAGTGCAATAAAACTTAAAATTGAATAACAAGTAGTTTAAAACACATGTCAATACAGTGCGTTTTCATTAGCGAAGTGTCTTTCAAATAATTTTAAGACAAAAAAACCAATATAATTAACATTAATTTTTTCAAACGTTAAAAAGTTTTTTATGTTACTACCTTTAAAACAAAAATAAATTTGAAGAAGCACTAACAAATTTAAACAATTTTTTATATCAAAATTTTTAGTGATTTATTGTTCTACTATTCAAAGTTAATTCATGAAAGTCTTAATATTATAATTAGAGGTTTCTCTTCATTCTTCAATAAGATTTAATAGTAGTAAGATTCCATCTAAAATCTATCATACAATATATGTAGCAATACGTCTTTAACGATAAACATTCGATTTAAAATTCAAATTTCAATGCAAAACAATCAATGTCATGCAAGAGCAATAACTTTAATTTCAATATATTTGTTATTTATATTCGTGTTCAGCTTAAATAAACTAAAGCAACCCAGTTCATTACAATTAACAAATAATAAGACAATTGAGACTACAAATTTAATTTTATTAACAATTTTTAATTTCATACAATTCAATCGTATCAGACAATTCTTTCAATGATTTTAAATACATTTTAAATTTGTAGTTATAATATTTTCTTAGACGGTGTTTGTTTTTCATTCTTCGCCTTTTTCAATAAATTCAATATTTGTAGTTTGACCAACAGGACCTCGACTAACCAAAAATGACTGATCCGGATCTTATAGCTCCATTGATTTTATTGATGTCTTCAATAGAAATGATGTCAGTAAATCGTTGCGGAAGAAGGGTCTTGAATTCGTCGCACCGAACTTCAACTTTTCTCTGTATATTGTATCGATTTTATTTAAAGACACTATCTCGTACTTTTTTTCAACAATCAAATTACTGACACTTAAGTAGGGCAGTACATGTGCCGATTTGTTTAAACTTGCAAAGTATGACATTTATAAAGTTTTTACTTGATTAATAGCAGAATATTCAATAAACCACCTCACTCGATTCTCCTTTTATATCGATGTGAGATAGTACACATCGTTTTTTCACGAATAATTACGAACTCTTTAAACACCCCTGCATTTAAGGACTATTAACCTAAATCTAGATCAGTGCACTTAATTGAGGGCAAAGGTCTTTGACTTACCGCGCCTCCGTCCCTTTCTTCGTTCCGAGCCACCCCGAACGTCCCCGAGCGACCTTGAACAATTTCGATCATGCACGGACGCCCCTGCAGGCAAACGAGGACAACAGACATTTAAATATCCCCACTACAAATTCAAATTTCGCGCCAAAAGTGAGCCAGAAACGGTACTACTACACTACTCTTGACTCCAGAAAATATTCAGTTAGAAACGATTCCTTGATTATTTATTCATTATCCTCAAAAACTTTCATAAGAGAAAAGTGGATTAATGCATCATACGGCACCAAGGAAGGAGAGCTAACGGTAATTCACATCGGCAAACAAAGAAATGCGGGTAAGATAAGAGAAAAGACCTAAAACAAAATAAAACTATTACTTAAATAAATATAAACAAAATATGTTTACCAAAATTATATTGAAGCCTTTAGATAAATATAATTAAGACATATGCGGATGCATCAAATGCATTACATTTCATTGTAAAATCTAACAATGAAATGACACTTTCAGGTCGATTCAAGGTGTTGTTGCGTGTTGGGCAAGGGAATAATGAATATATTGCATTCGACAGAAATAAATAAGTGTAGAACGCATATACTAAGTCAACAACAAAATACATACATTAAATTCGTTTTCCGTCGACCGTGCGTTTATGACTTATACATTAATGCAAACAAATTGACCGTTAATGACACCTATTAATGAACAATTTTCAATTAATAAACGATTTTGGTATACTAAACATACATATCAGTAAATCAAGTTGCCATTTTCAATCAATCGTAATTTGTAGCAAAGAAATTTTAACAATAACAAATCGACATTAATCTACAGTTATAATAAATGCTGAATTTGTTCACACTTCGACACATTTTTATACCATACACAACATTCGGATGATAACGTTTAATAACATTTAAGGGTGTTCATCTCATCAATGTTACAAACTATTCTCTCACACAATATTGTTTACCCAATGTTCAAAAGTTAAATTCTTCAAGAGCAAATCAAAGAAAAGTAATGACTGCTTGCACACGGTAAGGATATTAATAAATATCAAGTCATTATAGAAAGTTCAACTTGTTACAGCCAACGTAGAAATGTGCTTCGATATTATCCATGATTTATTGTTAACAAATTCTGGTGTTCTCTTTGTAGGCGAACCATTATTTTGATTAAGCACCAATCCGTTCTCACAAAAAAATTAATACACCTTGTTTTGCCATCAACTTAGTGACTTAATGTTAAAATATTGTTGACAAATATCTATACAAAAAACAAAAGGGTAAAAAGAATTACCAAAAACAAAACTCACAAAAAGTAGAAACGACGAAGTTAGGTTATATTATTTATTTCAAAAATTGTGGTGCTTTTCAAAGATGCGTTCACAATAGCGTACTTTCTCTAGAATTATTAAAATACAATTTTATTGAAATTACAAAGTACTGTCGACGGAAAAGTTGTGTAACTAACTCGTGAATTAAACGGCAATTAGCAATCTCAAACATTAACGCGCTCGCTTCGCTCACGCGTTAAAATATCTTGATTGTTAATCGCCCTTATTAATACACTCGTTTGTTAAATAACTATTAGTGTACTAGGAATGATTAATAATAGAAGAAACAAAAGTTACAACGTAACAATACGTATGAACGGTATCACCACCCAGATATCAGACAAATTATAGTTTTCCAATACGATTGGGACAGCGAAAATTATAGAACCTTCAAATTAGACAGGAAAATAACTAAATTCACACCCAAAAGAAAACATCTGCGGTTGAACAGATTTTTTTTATAAATGGTTTAGAAAACTTTGTGAGCCATCCCTTCGGCGATTAAACTTTGTCGATGCAAAACTATCCACACACTACTCAAGAATATTTTTCTCAAAAATTAGACACTAACAAGCCGTGTTTAACAGTGTTCTACGAGAAATGATCATCGTTAGCAAGAAACGACACGATTACTTCTAAGCGGAAAATGAGAAATAAACTTGTAACAACTACTCCCGTCCGATAACAATTGGGCGAGTTATGGAATCGTCTCGCGTGTTGTTAAATTGGTTTGCGCTTATTTCTGATAGGGTTTTGTAGTTTGGATTTGTGTAGTTGGGTTAAGCCATAAGAAAAATACTTCAATTCGAATGTTTCAAGTTTAATGTAAAAAATTGTAAACGTTTTACAGGAAAATCGCTTAATTGCAATAAGTTAACACAAGGTAATCTTTTGGGCTGCTTACGTCCGTTTGCTAATGGTATTGTTAAACCTGGTTGATGATTCAAAGTATCGGCAAAAATTTTTCCTGTGATTATTTCTTTGTCCAGTGTAGCTTTTCCTGTGTACATGGGAGAAAGATCTTCACTTCCAGTGACAACAAATCGGCACCTCGGTGGAAACAAACTAGTCATTGAGTACCACGAAAAACGTGAAGCGTATGAACCACAAAGTACCTAAAATTCATATTACGATTTAGATCTTATTGCAATGAATGCTACATACTTTAACGTTGTCTGTCTGATTAGCAGAAATTACGCGACCATAATAAGGAGCGTAAGCTCCAACCACTCCAATTCGAATTGTTGCTGGGAGAAGATACTTTAGATTTTTGTTACCCATACTGTGCTTCGATGCTAAATTGTCCAATATACGTCTTTTTGTCCATTATCGTCGATACCACCAGCAATCGCATCTGATGGAAGTAATCCTGATAATCTCTCCAGTAATACTCTGCAATCGAATTATAAGCTATAAAACTATCTTGTAATGAATTCTAATTTAAAAATTAGAGAGTTTATATTTACCTTCAACTCCTTGTGGCACAATACCTTGTGCTTGACCCTCTTTACTGCTACAAAATGCAACCAGTAAAATCACAAAGTAAGTATGCATTATTTTTTATCCTATTGGACAATTTAGATTTGCTTTATGCTTCGTGTATTTATACTATTTTAATAATCTAATCAAAAATCTTAACTGTAAAATTGTAATACAATTCTTTAGAATTTAATTAGGGAAATTCCAAATCTATTATTATCATTTTCCGAAAAGGCTTGTGAAAATAATACTAAATCAACACAAATTTATGAATAGTTTAGATAAAATCGATAATTGATAAATTGTGTACTTAAACTAAAAATAATAACGACAAGCTTTTAGAGTGTTAAGTATTACTTAGAAATTGATTTGTGCAATATTTATAGTATTAATTATATTACGCTTTTATCCGAGTAAAGTGGCTTATTATTATAACCGTTTCGCAATCTTAAATGTTAATGTTTCCACTATTTGTCATACTTATTTTTAAACAATCGTTTCTCACTAACTTGAACAATTTAACGAGTTGTGAATTTTGATATTTCTGTGAAATAATAAATAACTTACTAATACATTTTTTATACATTTTCTTTAATTTAAAGCATTTTTGAGTTCAATTATTTAAGATGTTAATTTAATGATTTACATCCAGTCACCAACACAACTGTAGAACATACAAAATATACATTTTAAGATTTTTTTGACAGCTGTCCATCAGCTGTCAATTTTAAGGTAACCTTGCATATGTATATTTTGAATATACTATAGTTTCACTGCGTATTTTAAGCTTGACTACCAACTCAGTCTTGAAGATAGCTTTGATAAAGCCCACATAATGTTAGGCGAAAACGTCGGCAATATCAACCAACTTAATTGTTTTGTTCATCCCATCTCTATGCACACTCACTAAGGGTATACTAGAAATCTTATTGAAATTGAATGTTTCCCTTTGGTGCTATGACATTAATCATTATAACTATGATAAACATAAATAAAATGTAATTGTGTTTTTACTAAGTGTTCAAAAAGTTCCTTTAAAATCGCAAATTTTAAGATTATGTACCTATCTCAGTTTTGTTTGTTCTTAGAAAATTGTAAATTTCAAAATTCACTATTCTTTAGATTTTCGATTTCTTTTGTGTGTCTTCAAATACGAATTGGGTTTATGAATTATAATTTTAAACAATAAACTTTCATAATAGTAAGCAAATTTTCAATAGAGATAAAGGCTTTCTAACAAACCAAATGATAAACTAAAGGAAAGATCAACTAAATTTAGAATTTATAATGAGAAATTTCGAATAGTCATTTTAAATACAGTACATTCAGATCTTCTTTTTACGATGGCCTTTTCAGCTTCCCAAGGACTTTTGCAGATAGTGTACCATCTCTGCATACGCAGACGACTGTCGTTATTTTGTATCGGAAAAATGAAGTTGGAACTCGTACAGTCCAGCTAATCAAGCACTGTCTCATGATCACAACTGATTATCCAAAACCATATCAATTAGCGCAAGTAAGATGAAACCGATATTTTAGTAGAAGGAGAGTTTCTACAATAAGTTTTATGCTAATATAACAGCCGTTTTTCAGGGCACTTCAATTACTCTTGTGGAGTAATTAGATTGGAAGAATTGGAAAGTGTGGTTTAGAAAACAAAATCGAAAAAAGAGCAGTAGATTTCTTACACGCAATATCAATTATATTTAGTGTACTAGCTTGATCTTCAGAATAAATACACGACTATGAACTTGGGTGAGTCGGATAGAGAAATTAAAAATTAAATAGATTTCTTCATATCAAATCGTAGTAAAAACTATTAAATTGGGTGATAAGGTTATTAGAAGTAATAGTAGACTTTCTTTAATCTCTGTTTGAAAACAGTATACAACAGGAAGAACAGTAAACGAGGGAGAGTTATAAAGAATACACCATGATGACGCAACGATTTTCATATTAAAATCAATCCATTTAACGACATTTAGTTTAAATAAGCAAGAGATGCACAGAAATGCGACATATAGGAATCTTACAAGAACAGTTGGAAAGAGGAAGTGCAGTTCAAAAACTTTAAACTAAAGAATAAATATTTGTAATGGGCATAAAATGGAACGAAGAAGAACCAGAAGACTGCATGTAGCTGCAGTGAAATTGGCCTGGAGAGGTGGTGAAGCTGCATACTGCAAGTATTTTACTTTAAAGAAGAAACGTTTAACAATGGGGTAACTACTGGGAGGTTCGAATATAATTT
>JALBCR010004454.1:0-158289 GCA_030710515.1 Abscondita cerata | reverse complement strand
AACTTTATAGTAAGTTTAAGTAGTTTTTAAATGTAAACACCTTTGACTCCTAATACAATCTTAGCCCATACAGAGTACCTAATGTTACGCAATTCTAACTCTAAAGACCAATTAGATTTTATGTTTTAATAAAATGTGACTCTATTTTTTAAGTTTTAAATTAACTTTTGTATTACGGATAAGAAAATAGTTATCTAATTGAATCATAATTGTCTTATATTCAATTTATTAAGCCATAAACGCGTTATTAAGAGAGAGTAACTAAATTACGTTTACAAAACGCCGAAACAAACAACAAACGCTTATTTCTGATTTTTCAAATCAATCGACAACAGAACTTCGCAATCAACAAAATAACGAAATCATATTTTGTATGCGAGTTTGATTTGATAAGATTTTTTCTACAATACCAATTGAAATTTTGAAAATCTCTCGACTACAGAAGATTTGAATTTTCCAATACAATAACGATAGCAAACGATTTGTAGCGGTAATGGCAACTTCTGTTTCTAGCTGCCCATTTTAAACAAGATTTTCAAATACGATAACTTATCGATACAACCAATTTTTGATCGCTATTTTTCTTGTCTACAAAAAGGGGTCATGAACTATCGATGTAATCGACCTCTAAGGATATGTATGTTATCGATCCATTACGATTTTTTAGCCAAATCTTAAAAACGTTAAACGATTGAACGTAATTACAATAAATTCTACAACATTTACAAATGCCTACTTTTTTATTTACATTAAAAGGTTTAAGAACTTTAATAATTACGAATTAAGATGGCGTTAGAATATACAAAAATAATGCCCAAAATGGTAAATTAGTTTTATTTAAAAATTTAATGTACCTATGCAAAGGTAATAACTACAAAATTTGAAACACAGTCAAAACTTAGAGGTAAAACATTATAGTATTAATATAATTTTGCTTAGAATCGCCATGTGTGACAATCTAAAAAAAAGTATGTTTTAATTGCAGTCTTATTAACTGAAAAACTGTTGACGTTCATAACGCCAGGAGTTAATTAATCTTAAGCATTTTAGTAACAATATATTTTGTGAAAGCTTAGAGATATATAGACTAGATTTGCATACTATACACCAAAAAGTCTAATATTATTACTACAATCATACACCATAAACTATCACTTATAGATGTTATCTAAACCCATAATCAGCCTGATTTATATCCTAATCGCTTAAATTATTATGCGTGCTTTATACGATTTCAATAAATTATAAAAATTTACCATATGAATTAAAGCAATGTTCTCAAATATGGGATTAGAAATTGATATAACATGTAAGTTCGGTAATTTTGTGTTCTAAGTATGTTATTAGTCTTTGGTATTGTAACAAGCTCTTTAAGCTGTAGTATGTATTTTTTTTGATTTTACTGCAGTAGGGCTGACCTGTAACATTAACCGCAAGTTTATGATATTGTTAACCCAGTTGCACAGCAAACTTAATGACCTCTTATTAATATTCCTCAAATTAAAACAAATTTTTAACTAAACTGTACTGCTACAAAATGATTAATTCATGAGCAAAAAATATTGTTTAAGTTTATTTTGTGATTGGATTGGATAAAACTAGTATATCAGGAATGTTAACATGAGTATAAAGTGAAAGTTTTTAATATGTATTATAAGAAGGAATGCGGAGCTTAAAGTAGCCTACAGTCACAAAAATTTGAGCGTCGCTCCCCAAACCGTCAATGATCATTTCATGGAAATATTTTAATATTAATTGTAAGATTGTATCGATCTATACGCCGAAAAAGAAGCTACCTACTATCTTTTTTTTCTTTTGAATACGAGGGTGGTTTGATAACTCCGTCACTTAACTGTCATCTAGCGGTATATTACCGTAACACAAAGAATAAATAGTGCAAAAGATACGACTTCTCCAAGTTTTTAGCAACGTAATCAAAATTTCTGTTTAATAGCTAACAGAAAAAATATAAAAGTCATTTAGTTTTTCTAAACACAAATTCTTCAAACCCTTCAGATGATTAGTGAATACATCAACCTGATGTAAAATTGTCAATTCTATCCGCTTCTTCAAAGCGTCTGGGCCTAAACCGTACAAGGTAGCCAAACCTTGTTACATACTTTTTATAGGGTTTCATGCTTGCAAAATTAATTTACTATTTTGCGTATGTCTTATAGTTTTTCGCAATCCGTAATCTGCAAAAGGTGAAAATGCATTTTCTTCGAAATTTTCCAATTTTTCAAACTGCTGCCACTTTCACGGCCGGAGTCTACTTGAAACAAAACGTCTTCCGGGATTGGGCCGTGTCGAAAAGGTAACCTTAGGTGGCGAAACGTTGGCATTGACATGGTCCAATTTCGGAAGACTTTTTTGTTTCAAACTTTGAACTGTTTGAAGAACTTTCCCGATACAATTTTTTAGGCACAAATATTTCTTGTCATTTAAAGATTCAAGTATATTAGAATTAATGTAAACAAATACATTGTAACATTAACTTGGGAGGACTCGCGAATACATTTATAACGCAAAATTTTTGTAAAGAAACATACTAATGTATACTTATTATTTATTCTAATTTGCAAACACAAACACAATAACAAATTAGCGTAAAGTGTAAAGTTAACACAGGTAAAGATTTCATTTTCTATCACTACGTGGTAGCGGTTATATAAATTTGTAATTTTGTTATTACAGTTTTCTTTGCTTCTCTCTATATGATTTAATTTTTGGATAACCAACGCAGTGCGATGTATATAACCATCAGCCGTCTAATCAAGATGAAGTGGTTTGCTGGAGATAATCTCATAATTACGAATGGTGTACACTCCAACATTAATTTCTTAACAACTATCTGTCTGTGAAGATACAAACACAAACTTCCTTATAACATTACTTTCACGACAAAACCTACACGTTAAAAAGTTGTGTTTAGTGTTTTTAGGTAAGCTCTCTCTTTTTCTATGCTTATTCAATCAATTCTGAATTGAGATATTTGAGTTGATCAAACCAGATTAAACACTAAAACAGAATAAAACTATAACTCGAATTGAGGCTAGTAAACTAAATTGCGTATTTTAAATGGTAAGGATATTCACGTTATTTCGTTATTGTTAACAAATTAAGGGATTATTATGTTTTGTATAAAGTTTGCTCTTCTCGAGCCCTTCTAGGTGGAGGTGAATGAAACAACAAACTCAATATGTTGTCAACGCCGACGTTTCGCCCCCTATGCGTAGTGCTTTATCAAGGCTCATAACAAATAAGAGTATTATGCTTTTACTATCGACATTATCTTTATTGTTCTTAAAAATGAATAGTGCACTAGATAATACTAAATACAAATGTGCTTCAGCAAAAAAAATCTATTCTCACATTAAGATATGAAACATCACAACCGTTTCCACTATACGGCTTCTCTTGCTTTTAAAAATCCTATTGAAGAATTACTTAGCACAATGCAGTGCAATTTTCGCGTAATTTTATTTCTGAAATATACCGGTCGATGTAATGTTGATGCAATACACAACTGGAATATTTTATTGTCAGTAGATAAATGCGCAAGCTTTCAAAACTATCACACTTTTAAAATAGTAGCATTGTTGAAAAATATGTATTATTAATTTTCTTTACGATCTGAAAAGTAATAGTTAAGGTTGTTTTCTACGTTAGATACTTTACTGATAATCTACTTAACTAAAAAAATTAAATAGAACAAATTCTGTAACACTAAGTGCGATTCAATGCATAAAAGTGAATGGGTGGCTGGTTTGTTCAAGGTAGAACATCAACTAAAAATACAAAAGTACATAGGGTAAAAGCACCAGTCGTCAGCCATGTACTAGTGATTGGTCACCAAATTTTAATTTTGTAATTTTAAGCTTTCTGAAAAAAGTTACAGTGTTTTTAAGTATTTTAATAATAAGCGGCAACTATGCTTTATTAGTGTAGTAAATAAAACATATTTAGGTTATGTGAGTGTAAACCTATGAAACAGTTACAACGGTCGTGTCTATTTGTTACCAGTTTTGTGCTTTTCCTTAAGGATTTCTTAAGCAAACGGCTAAACTAGGTTAGTGATATTTTCTTTGGTTTTTGATTAATAATACCTTTTGGGTTTTAGCAGTTAGTAATTGGGTTATCTTACAATAATTCTGTAGGTTTTTTAATGAGGTTATATATTTTGGCGCTTAATTTAGGTGGCTTATGACTGTCTCGCTCTTTTTGTCGTCGTGTACTTATAACAGTAACAAGGAAAATTGTATGCGATTGAATTATTGGCCAGGTCGTTATTTTAGCATCAGCCATGTAAATTGGCCGTCTAAATAATAATAAAAAAATTATAAATGAATTGAATATCCTGCGAATTGTCACATAATTTTCTATAAAAAATGATTGGTTAATTTTTGATAAATTTTTAATTAAGTTTACCTTTATAAAGCTAACAAATAAAAGACAGTTTAAGCTGTAAAATACTAACGTTTTATTTCTCTAATCCCATTATTGGAAGATATTAAACATTTACTTCATTATACTTATGAATAGTCGAAAACTATTTTTCTTTTTCAGAAAAATGCCAAAGGTTCAAAAAACAAGAAATATACAAAAGCTATACTGAAGCTATGTTCTTAAAGCTATTAAAGCTGTAAGAAATGGTTTGCCACAAAGACAGACTTCACGTGATTTCAATGTTCCTAAAGGCACCCTGCAATTCCGAATTAGTGAGAAGTTTCGAAATAAAACTTCATACGGTCCAAGTCCTGTTTGATCCTTTGATGAAGAAAATTGCCTAAAACAATGGATAGCTGAGAGTCAGAAAAGAAATTTCCTCTTAGAACAGAAGACATTATTGCGTATGTGAAGAGTTTTTTAGATGCAAATCTATTTATTGATAATCGTCCAGGAAGAGGCTGGTGTAAAGGTTTTTTTAAAAGACACCCAGATATAACTTATAGATCTCCAGAAACCATTACAGCTGCAAGTTCTAACATATCCGAAAAAGATATAAGATCGTGGTTCTCCGAAATTGAAACATATCTGATTCAGAAAGGACATAGACATATTTTGGAAGATAGCTCCCGTGTATTTAACGGAGACGAAACTAGTTTCCTTTTGTGCCCTAAAAATAAAAGAGTTGTGGCTGTAAGGGGAAGTAGAAATGTGTATGAGATTGATCACAATCCAAAAGCAAACCTAACAGTTATGTTTACGTTCGAAGCAACCGGAAAAATAACACCTCCCATGATCATATATCCTTATAAAGGTTGCCATTAGGAATTGCAAATTCTGTTCCAAGTGGATGGGGTATTGGTTATACTGATTCTGGTTGGATGAAGAATGACGTCTTTATGAATACATTGAAATGTTTTTACAAACATCTGGTTAAACAAAATACACAATTTCCGGTCATTCTATTTGTTGATGGTCATAAAACCCATCTAACCTACCAAACAAGTCAATTGTGTTTTGATTTAGGAATTATATTAATCGCTTTATATCCAAACAGTACAAGAATCCTGCAACCCGCCGATGTTTCAGCTTTCCGACCTCTGAAAAATAATTGGAATAAAGCAGTTCTTGAGTTTAGAAAAATCCGAATGCTGTGGTTACCAAAGAAAACTTTGCCTTGGTACTTCAAAAGCTGTTTCTGGTTTGACTCCAGAAGCAATAAAAATGGATTTCGAGCTACTGGCCTATGGCCATGGAATTCTTCGGCTATTGATTATTCCAAATGCTTGGAAAAAATTAAAACCGTCAAAGAAATTTCTATAGAAACAAAGGAAATTAATGACGTTTCTATTACATATGGTGAGTTTTTGTCTACTGTAGGTGATAACAAAATCAAAGAGTTTGAAGTCCCAGAATTTATCCCTAATAATAAAGATGAAGACCATTTATTCCAACTATACACAGTTTTTAAAGACAAGTCAACAGCAATAAATAATAACAATCTTACATGTACTGAAGATAAAAATGGTTTTACGAGTAACAATCGTTTGAATGAGAGTTCAGATAATTCAAATTTTGATACATTTGACTACAACACTAACCTGCCAACTTATAATATAGAGGATATTCCAATTATGACTGAAGATCAGGTGATTCTTGAACCCACCACGTCAAATAAAACTTTTGTCGAGAAGCTAGAGCCTGGGCCTTCATCGAGATATACAGATTTTAATAGCGATAGTATTTTAGAGCTAGAACCAGATACAAATGCCACAACAACAGCCTATCAGACCACAATAACTGACAAATTTTTGCCTTCTTGTAGAACCCAAACAAGCATCGGAAAATTTTTATTTGGTCCAATACACCGGAACGAAAAGGTAAAAGATTCCAAAAGATCGTCTTTCGTTATTACGTCGTCAGATCGCAGAAACGAGGAAGGCAAAAATGGAGAAAAACTGGAAGAAGAAAGATTAAAAGAAGAACGAAAACAAAGCAGAGAATTAAAAAACTAACAGGAAAATATAATAGCTCCAAAAAGAGTATCAGCTAAAAATAAAGTATCAGCTGAAAAAAAGGGTCGCTTAAAAAAAAAAGTTGGATATTAAAGAAGCAAAAACTCATACTGTCCTGAACAAAAGACTTCAATGTTGTTGACCTGCATTTACAAGAAAAAACGAAAAACAAGACAAAACAGATCTCATTCAAGAAGAAATTAATTTTAAGGAAGAGAATCTTATTGAGAGCACGATATTAAGAAACAGAGTTAAAGTGCACTTGCCAAAAATAACAAGTCCTAGTTATCCTAAAGTAGTCAAAATCCCCGGAAAAGACGAAAAACATCAATGCGAAAACTTGATCAGCAACCAAAATACGTCCTGTGAAGCTAAGATAAAGAACAGAAATCCTTTATTAAGGTATCAGAAAGAAACTAGTTCCATATCTTCAACATCAAGGAACTGCAAAATTATTCCCAGAATAAACTCGATCAAAAGGAATTTATTTAATGACGAGTCACATAAAGAATCAAAGATATGTGTGATATCAAACATGAAATTGAATAATTTTAAAAATGAGACTAATTTCTACATAAATCAAATTCATAAGGGCATGTGCTATAATTGTATATTGAACATAACATTATCTAAAGTCGGTGTCAGGTGTGACTTATGTCTTAAAACCTACCACATTTTGTGTCTGGTTATAACTTTTTTATTGTATTTTCCTAAGTTTACTTAAAATAAATAAAAGTTTTGAATTATTTAGAGTTTTCTTTGTGTAATGCAAAAAAAAACAAATTTAGACAATTTTGTGTCATTTATTGCGCATGAAAGCTGTAAATGCCCTTAAGTGGCCAATCACTGGTGCTTTTACCCTATTTTGTAAGAAAATAAAAGTATCAATTATCAGCCCAATTGTTTAACTTTTAATAATAAAAATATCTTCAACTTTGATCTCCTTTTTCCTTTTTCTTTAATTTTATGATAGAGCTTACAGAACAATTTAATATGAGGGTATTTTTTGATATAACAAAATGGTAAAATGAGTCCTACATCTTATGAACGCTAGTCTAAACAAAAATATGAAGTAAAGTTTGATTTTCTATTAATAAGCGTTCAGGAGTTAGAAATGAATTAATCAAAACATAATATTTAAACACACCTTCCACAGGTACAACCTCTTTCTTTGCAGAAGTTTTGCCTACAACCTTTGTCCCAAGAGATTAGTGGAACTGCCTTGCCGATATTGACTGACCTTACTAATATGTATATTTTGAAAAGGAAATTGGTAGGAACGTAATTTTTTTAAGGAACTCTAATGCATATTTTTCAGTTTGAAAAAGAGTCACATTTATTTTTACCAAATTTAGGGTCAACTGAATATAACTGTTAGAAGTTTTGTGACCTTAATACCTATTGCGATAATGATTTTCATTTGGAAAAAATATTTAAAGATGAAAATACCTAAAATAAGGAGGTATTGCCAAAACATGAACACGGACTGTCTTCTCATGAATTATAAATGGGTGTATTCCACGAGAATGCAGACTAGAGATCCTAATTATATTCTAAAAGCGCAATCAAAATAATAATGTTGTTTTAATAACAAATTATTTAAGAAATGTAGTATATAATTAAATTAAAAACATCAATTATTTGAATAAAACTTGTAAATATTTATTGAAAATGCTGTTGCTTCGCCAATTTTATTCAAATTTTAATCTACTTCCTTGTATACCACAAAAAGTTAAGTTTGATTAAAGTAGTAAAATTGTTTTTGAAATACTGCATGTACGGACTAAGTTAAGGTTAATCGGTTAAATACACATTTTTAAAAATTGTTAAAAAATCAAAGTTTTGAATTTCAACATATTCTCCTAAAGCCAAATTTACTTGGATTAAAACTTTGGAGAAACGTATTTTTAGAACCTACTATCCTATAAAAAATCACTGACTTACGTGCCCACACATTGGTCAAAAGTAATAGATCTGCCCTACACTATAAGCAAATTTGCAGTGTCTTTATGTCAATTTATTCGTATTATACCATCATTGTTTTTCTTTTTTTAAGCCAACAATTTTGGATTGAAATCCATGATATCGATCCCACTTCTGACTTTATATGGTGGGTGGGTGTGTATTGTTATACAAGGTGAGTTCTTTTCGACGGCTTTAAATGAAAAGTATCCTTATTATACAAAATAGCAAAAATAAGATGTCGATGTCCAGGGCTCTTTTAAAGATAAACTCACTTCGAAAAGCTAAATTTTACACGTTTAACCGTTTTCGAGTTACAACACTTTATGAATTAGAGTGTTATTAAAAATTTTCGAAACTTTCAAAATTTTCATTTTGTCTCGTGACTCAAAAACGGTTAGACGTATAAAATTTTGCTTTTGAATCTAAGTTTAACTCTAAAAATAAACCCTGGACCCCGACATCAGATTTTCTCTATATTGTATAGTAAGGAATCCATTAAAATATCAAAAAACCTCACCCTGTACTTATAATTTATTTTATTTTATCTAATCATTACAAGTCCTTTGTAGCTCAAGGTGTATGACGGGTAGATATTAATACATTACATCCTTACATAATATTTATTATTTTAATTTTAAGTTTCTAAAGTCAAATATTTCACACTGGTTCACATATCTTCTTTTTCAAATAGTTTCTATCTATTTGTCTATTTCTTGTTTTCTAACTTTGCTCCACCAACATTTCTCTTCTTTTGCCTCAGCCTTGTATGTTCATTCGGTCTTTGCATTTGTCATTGGTAATTGGTCATTTCGGTTGTGATCTGGTCTTGTCGTGGTGCCATTTTCAATTTCGCTATAGCCAGCGATATTTCTTCTATTGATATTGGATGTAATTTTTTTCTTCTTTCGCTATTTCTTCGTCTATTATTTCTTCCTCTTGTTGGTTTATATTGGTTAATTGTTTATTGTTTTCACCTGCTCATCATTTCTTTTTCTGAGGTCAGAATATTACCGTCTTTATCTTTATATTTTTTAATCTTAGCGGTTTTTTGTCTTATCTGTTTATGGTGACTTAACGGTTTTAATTTTTAAGTAATACTCGCTCATTTTTTTCCAAATTCTTTTCAGGCTAAACCTTTTGCTCTTCTCGTGAGACAGATCTTGACTAAAATTAATTTCAAGATAGTAACCCAAACGAAGAAACTGCATATAATTACAAGATCGGAAAGCAAGAAACAAATACCATAGTGTGTAAAAGCACTGATGAACAAGAGTAAAAAAAATAAATTAGAAAATAGAACATCATGAAAATTTAGAAAAGAATACAGGCAAATTAGCAAAGGGTAGGAAATAAACTTAATATAAAAACAGAATTGCAGTGAAACAGTCAAGAAGAAATTGAAAAACTAATTTAAAGAAAAAAATCGGACGCGCAATAAAAGAAACTTATCGAAAAGTAAATATTTAAATAATTGTAATGCTTTGAAGAAAGAAATTTATGCAATTAAGAAGTAGAAAATAAACCAAAACAGTAATACATGGAGATGATAAAAAAGAGGAAACGACGAATTTCCCATGCAAAATAAAATGTTAAGTGAAATGCATACCTACAGAAGAAAGGCCAATTAGTATAAATGAAATAAGTATTACCGGAAAAGTTAGAAACAGGAAAAATAAATAAAAATAAAGAAGAAATATAAAGGGTGGTGGTAAACAATTATATATATAAGAACGTATTAACCCAAAAATGAAAAAGAACATTAGATTTAATATAAGTGACAAAGTAGTTGTAAGAAAATTAAGAATGGATGTATGAAAATAAGAAAATTGCTGGAAATGGTTATTACCGTTTGAAGATCCATACAAAACTGTAGGAAAACTAACAGATGTAACATATGAAGATGTTGTGTAAATATGAAATAAATGATGACGAGGAATAACAATTTTAGTAAATTGAAATAAGAATTCAATAAGTTTAAAAATAGAGGCTGGGTCAAATGACAGAAGAAGAGTTAATAAAAAAATTAGATCAAAAACGAAAGAGAGGAAAAAAGAAGAGAAGAAATTACTACAATAATGAACATGTTAGAGGACATTAGGAAAAAGAGTCAAGGAAAATTGCAAATTAAGAAAGATAATTAAATTGTTAATAAATTAATTGGAATAGTGATTGAAAGCACATGATGTGAATTGTGGGTTAGTTATTTTAATTTAAATTTGCATGAGTTGTCTGGGTGAGTGTTGCAGGGATATTGGCAATAAAATAAATAAAAAGTCGTGTGTAAATTAATTGAAACTGTGTAATTTAAAAATAGAGTAGCGTAAAGAACAAAGAAAAATTGAAATTTAATGTTTAAACATTGTCAGAGATTTTAATTAACATATACAGGGTGTTCCAACGGCAACTTGACCCCTTCCCTCAAAAACTCGTCAAATTTTATTGAAAGGGGATGAATTTTGATACAAAATTTTTGCAAAACTTGCAACCTCCTGCAGCCCAGCATCAACTCCCCAATTTTTTTTAAATGGCAATGCGATCGAGTGACACATCCTGTGAAAGGTATTTTATTTCTTATTGTAATTTTGTTATAATTAATGAAATAAATTCAGAGATATCTTGGTTTAGCTAATTTATTTGTTTATTTATTAGCAAAAAAATTACTCTACAAATACAATGTGATAACAATTTGTGTAGTGAAATAGATTATCATTCAAATGATGTGCCCAATAAAGTTTGACAAAAAAAACAACTTGAACTTCTTTCTATGTATACGAGAATCATGTTCAAGTAAAAAGTTTAGTATCAATCTTTTAGTAAAACTTGTTGCATTCGATTTTGGTAACAAAATACCTTAATAACACATCTATTAACTAAATGTTCAAATTTAATAATCCAACAAAACAAATCAATTTTCATACATAAACAATTTACAACCTATTTACATAAATATAAATTATAACTATGCAACAAATACCAAATAATTATCGTTTTAATAAAAAAAAAAACTACTAATTCTTAATATAAATTGAAGTTAGATCAGATCTGTCTTTCACAACCTTATGAACTATTTACATTAAGTTACGTCAACAAATTTAGGCTTGATGACCAAATGCAAATTTTATTTGTATTTTTGATTTACAATGCTTTGTTTTATAAAGAAGCCATTCAATTCCACAAATCGAAATAAATCAACAAACACGATTTGAGAGTGTAACCGAAATTAATTACGTTCCACAAAACGCCAAAGAAAAGCAACAAATGCTTCTTATTTTCTTAATCAATGGGCAACAAAGCATTGGTGCAGAATGTGATATCTTCAAAACTTATGTAATCAACAAAGTAACAAATTTTATATCTCTGTATACAAGTTTGAATTTAATAAGATTTTCCTTTCTACAATACCAATTGTGATTTGATCCATCTTTCGATTCCAGAAAATTAAAATTCTTCTAATACAATAACGCCACTTAACATCTGAATTGTGTTGTGACATCAAGTTCAAACGAGATTATCAAATATGACAATTTATCGACACAACAAACTCTTAACGCCATTTTCGTTTTCTACAAAATGGTCATGAACCATTGATGTCTGACCAACGATATGCTATCGATCCATACGATTTCGATAACCGTACCTTAAAACTTGAAACGATTGAACGAAATTACAATAAATTGTACAAAATTTACAAATGCTTACCGTTTATTTACATTAAAAGAGTTTTGACAAACATGTCGTGTTAAGATTTTGAGAAAACCTTGAATGATTGCCAATTGCGCATGACACGTTTCGCGCCAAAATTTTGATAAAGCAACCAATAAAAGTTCTAACGTAGTTTGAGAGTCAATTTAAATTAACATAGGCGTTACAAACCCTCAATAATAATAATAATAAAATTTACCAATTTTAATATTTAAAAAGAAAGCTCTAGACACCGAAATGGTTCTGGCGATGAAACGGCCAACGCCGAAACGTCAGCTCTGTTATACTAGACCCCTATGAGGCAGTTTGCATATCAACGGTAAACAACGGTTGCCAAAGTTCATCAAACACTCAAACTTCCAATTTCATTATCATAAAAATAAAATTGATGAAGACCCTAGAATAAACGTTTGAGGTGTCAGCATAAAATTACATAAGCGCACACTGAAAATGTTTACAACTTTCATACACAAATAAGTAATAACTATTTAAATGTATTGAAATTGTTGGTTCTTACTGATATGGGCTCTATAGAGTTTGAATAAATACGTCCATGTCAGCTTTTCATTTTAAAATGGGTGTACTTTCACTGAACAACTTTTATTTTAGAAATAAAAATGCTGAGTTAACGATGGGTGTACTTAATGAAACTCTCGAGATAACCTTCAAATTATTGTTGAATTGGCTACAGTTAAAAGTTGTTTTGAACTCATATAGCCAAATAATTAATTAATAATTACGTTATTCAACAACGAAATAACGTCGGCAAAAAGGCAGTTATTTATTACACCTTCACCTAATTAAAGGATTTTGTAAAAAATGAAACCAAGGGCACTATTAAACGTTGATAGAAATTGACATTCGTAAAAATGGCGAATTATCTTGAACTATTGAAGGTATTTCATTATAAGGTTGTATTGTGTAAACAAACCATGCAGTAAAATAATTAAATTTTTATCCAAAATTTTTAAATTTCCATAAAACATCATATCGCCATAATTGAATACGGTAGGTGTTTGAAATATTTCAAGTTATTAAATTTTCAAAGGCTGAGAACGCTATAAAATTCTAAATTAAAGTTAAAAAATGTGTTTCTTTGTATCCATCCTTATTGAGTTACCCTTTTTTGCTTTCTGCGTCGCTACATTTCTTTCTACTTCAAATGAGTTGTATACGTTAAACTAATTGTGTCAAAATGTAACATTTTATATAGAAGAGAACCAAATATTGAATTTCTGAATATTGTTGTTCGGTTAAAGTTTTTTTATAAAAGCAATTTTTACAGTAAAAAGTACTAACTTACAGGAATTAAATTTCTGGAAGCCAATTTTTAATTTACAACGAAGACCTAAACCAGAGGTTGATTATAGTATAAATATTTTCTGCCACAAATGAGTCTTTTGACGTTGCAGATAAAATAAGTTTAAAGACATTATACAAAAATTTGTTGAAAAGAGATTTTAACTTAGTATTTGTGTATTAGTATATGAAAGCTGGGAACAGATTTTTAGTGGTTCCTAAAAAATGAGTATTAAGTGTACAGGGTCAAGCAATAAAATATTCATATAATTTTTCTGCAGTTATTATATTCCATCATTTTGAATTTGATAACAGTACATGGTTTAAATCTGTCTTGGTCAAGCTTTTGTGTACGCTGACGAAGAAAAAAAAATGAGCGTAAACACTGCTGAAGAATCTTCATTGAACCTCAATCAAGGCAGCATCATGTCTCCAATGGTCTCACCTTCTGATAAATTCGCTCTCCATAAACATTCTCAATTGTCGCACTGGATTAAAAGATTTGAAAAAGTATCCGAAGGTTTCAGGTATGTCAGGTCAACCTGATTAATATAAAACTAACACCTTCAGTAAGTAATGGGTGGGTAAGGGTTGGCATGTTTAGGTTTTACTGGTTTTCGTAAAGCTTGAAGCAAATGGTTTGCCTAGATGAACCAATCAACAATTGCACACGATTTCGTCACCACACTATACAGGTTTATACTGATCTTCTGGGGCACCATACACTTACATCACAATACAATAATAAAAATGTACCATTCGAATAAATAAATGGGTGAGGAGAACGATGAAACTTTACTTCAATTTGCAATCGTTCCGGAAGTATACAAAGAAGCATTTTATCAACATTTTATTCCACGTTGAAACGTTATACTTGAACGATTTAAATTTAATTCACGATTGCAAAATGTTAATGAACATCTTTAAATGTGTTACCCCATGAAAACTCAAAAAAAACACGTCGTCGCAAAGTGCCTAACTAGCTCAACGGCGTGGGGTCGGTCTACAAAAATGTCTCTCACTTACTTTTATAGATCACTAAAGGTTCTTAGCACTCGTCAGATTCTGGGATTTTTTAGGTGCCACCCAGATCTTTTTAAATGTACAAAAAATGCTTACTAAAAATCCGGGAAAAACGTAAACACTTAAAAGGAAATGTTTTAATGAAAGAAACATGAATTAAGTATGTTGTTCTATTGAAATGCAAGTTTATTTGATCACGGTCGTGTTATTTTACATTAAACGCATTCTAAAAGATCAAACTTGAAAATCACAGCCCCCATTTCACTTTGTTTCATTTCGAACAATAAAACATAACAAAACAAAAAATATTGCAAGGACGTCCTATCTTAATTTGTTTATTCTTAACTACGCGACCAGGCACGGTAGTTCTCTGGAGTAAACAATCAATTTACTTACAGTTGTTTTGTTTTCTTCCGATTAATCTAACAATCTGTTTGTCGTTACACTTAAATTCGTTAACAGAAACAGTTTATTATACGCCAAATTATGCGATAAATGCTTTGAAGGGTATTGCATTTATATAATTAGTTCGCAGGTATAAAAGAAACTCGAGAAGTCCGACAACGTAGTTTGGACCTTAATCAAACAAAATATCTTTTTATTTTTTGCGAACCGTATTGTTCCTAGGACGTTACCATAAATATCACTTTCATACTCACATACAAATCATTTTCATTAAAGTTCGTACGCGAAGAACTTTACCTACACTGTTCAATATTTAGCGATTTTTAAAAATAACAATTATGATCCGCTACAGTTTTGTACTTGTTTTTAGTTACATAGTACCTAATAGTTTTAAATCTGCTTACAGACTACTCTTAAAAATAGAAAATTAACACGTTAACAGTTACCAGAATTTAATCGTGGGGTGTAATTTTACGGTTGAGTCTAGACCAAATAAAATATCTAATTTACTTTTAAAACAACACGATTTACAGCTCTGTCATGGTACAAACAAAGAACTTATTCAGTCCATGAAAGCCAAGAGTCTTAATGTAGCTAAGAATTCTATGAGAACATTTGATAAAAACTATTGAAATAATCATTTCTTTCAAGCTTAATTGTAAGCACGACGGATTTAAAAATATCAAAAGGCAAAACAAATAAATATTGCAGCGACATCGAAACGAAAACATACGTGCTTTTAACGAAAACAAAATATACTTAAAATACAATACAACCCACTTGAAAAGAATACTTCAATAAGGTCAAAATAATTTCACGCTAAGCAAAAAAAACGTATCTCCATTTTCAGGTGTAAGCATTCAAAAACAAATATTTTGAGCCATTCCAAAGCAACTATTGAAAAACATTATTATAAATCTTGATTAACTCATGTTCTTTCTAATGATAAGATTTTATGACACCAAAAAGAACTAGGACAGTTCAAATTTGTTTAACAAAAAAAATTTAGTTGCTTAGCACGGCAGTATTGTCGATGTTAAAACAAGAAAACGACTTCAATTAAAAAGTAATCTTAGACTTGCGGATGCTGTATCTGCAACCCAACAAGCGGAGTTTGGTTTTGCGTTTAATTATTTTACTGTTATATATAAAAATAAAGAAAGAAATCCGGGGTTCAAAACTTGCAAATACTGTGGTTTTCAGAATGATTCAAGAAATAAATCCCCTGCTAAGGATGCAACATGTCGTGGGTGTCAAAATCTAGGTGACTGGAAAAAGCTCTGCAAGGTTTAAAAGTTTATCGTTTCTTGTGGACACCAGGGCTTATATAATTTGTATTTTAAATAATGTAGTCAATATCCTAAGTCCTTTCCAAGTACCTCACTCACAATTTAAATCAGTCAGAAAATTATATCAGGTTCCGATATACCAAGTTAGGTATATGTCTCTCCTCTTTCTTATAATTTTGTAAAATTTAGTGATGAGTTGGATAACTTTCAAACTCAAAATGGAAATAGAATTAAATGATAAAATTTAATCCAGTGTTGAAAACGTAGCCCACAGCTCTGTTAGTCGCAGAAGGTTCGTGAGTGTACTTACGAGTAATTAGATCGAAGGCTTTTACACTGTAAAGATAAATAATAAGGCGCCACCTACTAGAATGTGCAGTGAACCGTCCAGAACAACTAGGATCTCCAAAACACAAAAAACCAGCCGTAAGATAGTAGAAATATATTTTTTGTCGAAGACTAGGCCATAAGAACACAACAGCAACAATATAAAATAAAAAATAATAATGTGGAGGTAAGAGCATAAGACAAAATATTAAAATAATAATTTAATAAAACGATTTGTTCTTATACGAATACAGACAAATCGCCTTGAATAGTTACTAGCCGCACCGAATATCTACGCCGCTGGCAAGAGCTTTCACGACACAGAATAAAATTTATAATCACTTTAACAACCAGCTACTAGAATTTTCCACAAGTGTTTACACACCAATACGTATTAATAATGTTAATACGCAGTCATAAAATTCCGTATGGTATCGGTAACCGACAACAAATCTAAAATCATACAAAAGCGAAATCAACATTAAGCGAGTTTTCGAAAGATTTTTAAATCACATTAATCAATTAACAATGCGCAACGAAAAGTTAGGTCGTTAAATTCACGTCAGTTTACATATACGGGATACGCGTCAAATATAGATTTAATAAAGAAAGCATGCAATAATTTCAACTCAATTTAATTGTGCTGTAGACTGCGGTCAGATGTAGGCATGGTCGGCAGCTGCAATATCCCAGGACAGACGAAAGGAAGTGTTGTAGAGAAGTATGTAGAGTAACAGAAACCAAATGTATAAATATGGAAGGCCAAAGCAACCCCTAAAGATAACTAGAGCTACCGCTTAATTTCATTGGAATCCCTTTACGACAGATGAAGCCGCCAATGCAGGGACCAATTTTTAGTGATCAGTCTTCAGCGAACGGGTAAATCTATATTCAACGGTCTCGTTTTTAAGATAGTTATTTAGTAGCCATAAACCAGTATCCCAGCCAGAGTTCTACACGTGGTGAACAAAATTGTGATCAGCGAAGGAATTCACACAAATAGAAATACAAGAAAAAATACTACTTACGACGTAAAAACTGATGGCAGCTTATCTCCTCGTTATTAATGGGAGTTCTTCATTGAGTTAAACCATCAGCAGTTCAAATGCACGACACCTTTCTACGTCCACTTTTAAGTAGAGAAAGAGGAAGTTTTATGCAACGTTAGCGAAGACACAAACTCAAATGGAAAGGAGTATAGCCAAATTCTAAAACTCCCAATTTGTATCGCAGCGAATTTCTACCGATATGTATGCAAGTAATGTCGGTTGCATACCTAGAAAATTTTCATCCTCTTACAGCTATTACCGAAGATGCAAATAATCTCATCCCTCTTTTTAACCATCTACGCTCATTGAGACTATGCCTGAAGATTTTCCGGAAGGATGTCTAGTTCCGGGTTTATTACAAAGCTAGTCAGATGAAAAATCGGCAAATTCAGTTAAAACGTCGGTTTCGAAAAGAATGCTTGTATATTCTTATCCAGAAGCCCTTTGTCTCTAGGAGATGTCGTTCTAGTGGGCTATGACAAAATGAAACATTTTGAGTAGCCCTTAGAAAAGATTGTTAGGAGTTGCCGTCATTAGTTATGACGTCAACAAAGATGGCGCCGGCCAGGAAACGAAAAAATCGTTGTACCTTTGTTTGAACACAGCTTAACGTACTATAGCTCGTTGGAAAGATAATTTAATGATCGTCAAAAGTGATAGAATAATACGTACCGAATTTTTGTATTTTCGGTACTATGACAAAAAATTAATTTTTGTTTACACCACTATACCATTACCAAATCATGCCAAATGGTTTTCTTATTACTATATAAAGTTATGGACTAAGAAAGTGTTTGTTACCTAGTACCTGGGACCTGCCAGGTAACAATGATGACGTCATTAAATATTGCCAAACTCAGGAAATGAAGAAACGATTATATGCAGGGCTTCTACAAATTATTGTCTCATCAGGTGAGCGTTGGAAAATTTAAAAAATGCTAATTTGCCACTTAAATTGACGGTAAATTAATTTATGCTAATGTCATCATCTGTCAGTTATTTTATACTTCCGTTGTAATTATCTATGGTTGTAATTGTGTGTTCTTTGTCGTTTATTGTTAATTTTGTTTATTTAATTTCCAACTTGATGAGACAATCATTTATAGAAACCCTGTAGAATAATGGCAATATTTAATTTGGTAACAAATCTCAGCTAAATGTGAGATATCGGGTTAACGTGAGACATCATATTACGTAACAACTAAGAGTTGAGACCGTTTGCTAATGTAAGCTCAAAATTAGTATGTATTAATATTCTCTGTCTTACATAAGAAAGTTTTCCTTTCCCTTGGTAGTTAAAGGTCGCAGCTCTCCTAGATTTCACGCATTATTGGGATGCGATTTAACAAGAACTCTGACAGGAAACAGCAAAGTAACTTACTGGAAGGCATTCAATTCAGCTTTAGAAGATACTCTACTTGTGCTTAAAAGTCTCGCAACACAAGAAGAATTATCAGAAGAAGTTATTGCATTGCGATGGTGGAGTTTTCCAAAAAACAGAAGCAGTGAGAAAAACGTCCACCAACACAAAGTGTTTTGTTCCTGCTTTAAAGCAAATTAACTACCAGGCACTTATCGATTCCATCTCTTAACGGTCAATGGACAATACAAGAAGGACACCTTATGCCTGTCCTTTGCAACTTGCGGTATGCACTAAAAACAAAAAGCTTACCACCATAAAATGTGTTACTTACAAGTTACCTTGCACTGCCTTGCTTGCAAGAGTAACTGCGAAAACATACGTCCAAATATAGATGATGAAGATGATGATTTTTACGAAGAAGATGGAATGGATGAGTGATGAATATAGCCCCTTGTGTCAAGCTGAAGACATTAAACTTAGCGGAGAGTACCGAAACGTCTCATTATCATTAAAGTACTGCTGACGACCTTAATAGTACGTAATAACTTACAGAAACATATCATTTCGCAGGTACGAAGGACTCTTTATCCCCGGCTCGTAATACCAGAGTCGGATGGTGATATCGTCTCCCTGATGAGTACAAGGTAAGACGAAACCTTGGCATTACAGATCACTTGCAAATAAAGAAGCTATACTACCCAAAAATAGTCCATATTGTACACCATTACGGTATCTAAACTACTCTGTAAAATACAATTTTGGTCATAGATCCCGAAATACTATGAAATCGGTATGTATTGTTTTGATACTTTTTAACGAGTGTTAAATTATCTTTCCAACAAGCTATAGTACGTTAAGCTGTGTTACATTTTAACAAAGTACAGCGATTTGTTCGTTTCTGGCCGGTGGCATCTTTGTTGACAGTATGACTGTTGACGTCCAAGCCTATGGTTCTAGGTCCAAAGATTTTCGTAATCTATAGGTTCATATAATTTCAACAAGCCATGGTACACGTTTCTTTCATTAAAACTGCCACAGGATTACATTTCCCTAAGGAAACGACAAGGCCGGATCCGAAAACAACGAGCAATATCAAAAATGTGGCAACTTCTGATTTTGATGAAAAAAAGTGAAGAAAGCAAATCGTTAGGTCTCCTGGTTCAAAAGGATTGGAAATTAATATTTTATATCATTTAGTTAGTATAGACTGATTTTTCTAAGTGTAATTATTTTTTTGTGAGTTTAACAATTATAATTGTGGAAGAATCTTGTATAGTGGTGTTAGCGTTGATGATTCTTCTAGTGTCATATTGACTTCCCAAAAACGTTTAGCCACCAAATAACAAATTGTTTATTGTAATTAATTAATATATGAAAATAATTTTATGTTAAGTCTAAATTATGAATTGTTATAAAAGTAAATACTGTTAAATCAATAATCGTTCCCATACGATTGAAGCGACGCCACTTTTTCCTTAGTGACGATATCGTTGTCGATAAACTCTACGATGAACAAAAATGGTTTGTTGTATTTTTTCAGAACCTAGATTCTTCTATTCTTTTCATCTTTTGATTTTGATACATGTATTATACACAGTTAGAAAAATATTGTTATTTAACATTCATTAAGCAATTTTATAATTGTGATCAACAATTTTTTTCTTTTTCAATTAAAACTTTCACAAATGCTTAAATTAGAAGTTACTACTTTATGATTTATAAATGCCATATTTGAATTATATGGTAGTAACTACCACAGTTGGTAAATAATGTTCATTTTTGTCAAACAAAGCAATATAAAAATGTACAATATCGCTTCTTCTTCTTCTTGATGTAAATGCAAATTTTACTGGCAAGAATACTACGTTCAGGTCTTAAACTTACAATATGATAAATAATTTTTAACAATAGTCTTTTGTTTATTTAACACCATCCTGTTACTTATTATTCAAAAAATAATTTGCTAGTGCAACTCCTCAGTGGTTAAATTGCGAAGCAAAGGATGTTGATGCGAAACTTATCTTTGTTACAGTGGAGATATTAATATTTAGCTGTTGCGTGCATACCTAAGTTTAATTTTTGGAAAATCAGGTCAGACACACAAAAAACTATAAAACACATAATAAGAGATACAACACAGACAAACGACAAATGTAGAAAATGACACTACACACACACACATTTACAGAAACAATACAACTATATTACATCTGGGTGCACAATACTCACTCAAACAGACTACCTACAGACATAATCAAATAGTAAACATAATCCATCAAAACTAGCCATTCAACGCAAACTAATAGACACATACACGTTATTGCTACAAATACATACCACAAACAGTACTAGATAACACAACACATAAAATATATTTCGACAGAACAATAATTACAGATAAAAACAATACACCACAACAGACCAGACATTACACTCTAGTAGACAAACATAACAAAACAACATACATAATAGACATAGCAATACCCAACACACACAACATGGAAAAAAACCAACACAGAAAAACTTCAAAATTATACAGATCTCTCCATAGAAATAATAACGTCTAGGAAGATGAAGAAAGTGGTCATAGTACCAAGCAATCCCTGTCTTCCACAGGTATCATACCACATACACTACAAAACCTACATACCTGAACCTAGAAATGCACATGGACATTACACTACAAAAAGCAGTCATACTCAACACGTGCAACACAGTGAGAAAATTTTTTAAACGGATAACACACAAACACAAACATGAATGGTCTGCAATGTCTTGGTTTCAGCCGACTTTGCGACTAAAACCGACAAGAGTCGAGAAAAAACAAAACAACAAATAATAATAATAATAATAATAATAATAATAATAATAATAGACATTTATTTCAAACGGTTGTACCTAAACTAGAAAAATAAATACAATAATTTACACATATTAAAAAGAGGACATAAGACAAAGTTGTAATAGAATTATGAATTCTCACAATGGTTTTTTATCTGTCGTAATGTCACAATTGGCACATAGCACGTTAAAATTACTACATATGATGTTAATAGGGCTGCTCATTAAAACGTTTGTTCTTGAAGGGTTGTATAAAAAAGAAAGAATTTCGAATATTATATCGGGGTACGTTAATGTTTATTTTCTCAAGTAACTGTGAACAGTTAATTTTATTTCGCATTAGGTTGAAAAGAAACCTAACACTCAATAAAATTCTTCTAGTATTTAAAGAAATCATGTTGAAATTAGAGAGAGCCGCATAGTATTGTAAATCGTGCTTTGATATGATCCTGAAGAAATATAAACAATATATTTTAGGAATCTTTTTGTAATGATTCTAGGCTATTGATATGGGTTTTATAAATAGGATACCAAATTAGTGATCCGTATACCACTATCGGCAAAACAAACGCATAAAACAACACCTTCACACAGTGAATGTTTGTAAAATCTTTGCAACTTCTATGAGAAAAGCCAAAGGTTCTGTTAGCTTTTAACCAGATATGGTTTAGGTGATCTATAAATAGTAATTTGCTGTCAAAATTAATCCTAAGGTCTTTAATACTGCACACACGCTTTAAAGTCAGGTTATCTATAGAATAGTTATAAAGCCGCGAATTATGTGTTCTTGTGTGGGTTAGAACGAAAGTACTTTATTACATCTAAATTACGTTGCAGTTGCAAGCAGTCATTAATGTTATTTATCTGACTAAAAATCTTTAAATCGTCAGCAAACAATAATTTGTGACATTTTAAGGCTATTGGAAGATCATTAATGAAGATTAAAAAAAAGTAGAGGTCCTAAGTTTGATCCGTGTGGAACTCCTGAAAGAGAAATAAATGAAGTTGATACAGCACCTTTATGCTCAACACGTAACTCTCGATTATGTAGGCAGGATGTGAATAACCGGAGTAAAGAATCAGAAAATCCAATACTTTCTAGTTTATCTAACAATAAATGAAAATCAATCTGGTCTCTTATCTAAAGTTTCAAAAATATACTGTGTGATACAGGTTAACTTAGTTGTTGTTGATCTTTGTGATACAAAACGATGCTCAGATATCAATGGGAGAATACTGGAGTAAATTTTTTCGTATATAATAATTTCGAATACCTTACTAAAATTGCACAGTATAGATATTGGCCGATAATTGTTGATAAATATCGGGTCTCCACATTTAAGTATAGGAGAAATACGTGCATGTTTCCAGATAGTAGGGAATTAACTAGTTTTTTAGTATTAAGTTAAACAAGAAATGTAATGGTTTTATAAAGATTGCAAACTTGAAAAGTGTTAATTAGGTCGACTCCAGCAGTACTTTGGTTTTTTTTTAATTTTTTAATAGCAGCCGTAATGTCACTTTCAGTGATTGTGTTACAATTTATAATTGGTAAGTTGTTATAAGTCATTGAATGAGAAGATCTAACCAAATCAGTTGCTAGATAAACACTGGCAAAGTAATCCTTAAATGCATGTACTATGCTATCGGCATTAAAAAGTTGCTTATTATCCGATGTATACATAGAACCAGGAATCCTAGATTGTCGTTTTCTAGTATTAATAAATGACCAAAAATTCTTAGGCTCGGATGATATATCATTTGAATATTGGTAATATATACTTGAAAAGCGGTTGATTTTTTGTGTTAATAACAGCTCGTAGTTCTTTAAATTGTGTATAGTATATCATGTATTTGGTATGAATGTTGTATTTATTAATTGAATTATGTGTTTAGTATACCATGGAGGAAAGTGCTGTCTACGTTTGTTTGAACGTGGAGTGAATGTGTGCATCAAGTACTTCGTAGAACTTATCATAAAATTGTGAACAAGCATAATCCACGTCTAAATAATTCTCTATAAAAGACCAATTAGTGCTAAGTAAAGCAGCATATAGAATAGTATAATCGGTTCTTTTAAAATCATTTGTTCTCAGTGAAGGTAAATCTTGAGGTAGATTTTGGTATATCAATAGTGATACAAAGTGCTCGATGATATTTAGCCTCAGTAATCATTGCAAGAGGGTCTCTAGCAACTTGACAATGAACATTAGAAAAAACTAAGTCTAAAGTTCTATTCATCGTATTGACTTCATTATTATATTGATTAAGGTCTAAAAAGTACAATAGTTTTAAGGACCGTGATGAATTATCTGAAGATTGATTGCTAAAGAGTAGTATGTTAAAATCACCTAAAATAATAATTTTGTTGTCAATAACAAAATCAAGAGCACTAAACAATTCTAAAAAGTTTCTAAAGAAGAAGCGGGTAATGCTGGCGGTATGAAAACAACAAATATCAATATCAATCGTCGAAACACATTGATGTAATACAGATAGATTTAGCATTATCTATTATTTACTGCTAATAAGACGCCACCACCTCTATTAACACCACACGAGTCAAAATTTCTGTGTTTTCTAAATACAGAATAATTTGAAGAAATAGTTCAGGTTTCTGTAAAGCAGATAAGAGGATACGTTGTGGAGCAATCACCGTTAAAAACTTGATATACTTTAGTATTTAATCCTCTAACATTCTCATAGTATATTTCATAGATTTGTATTAATAAGATAGCAGAATATTACTAATTGACGAAGAATTGAAAACTAAATTCGTATTGTTTCATAAATACGATAAGATAACTGTGGGTCATATAAAGAAAGAGATAAAGCGTCATGTTTAATTTACCTTTTACTGATAATCAATTATTTGTCTTGTTGAAATTAAATTTCACGCATTTTCTTGTTCAATAATTCAGCAAATTTTCAGTGAACAAAAATCATCTTTTAGGTTCAGTAGGTACGCGTTCTGTAAATGGACTATAGTAAGTTCTAGATTCTAACATGTAAGCTGTAAGCATACCTGAACTTTTAATTATCAATGGATTTACTTCGTATTTAACTAAATAATATGGAGTTATCATACAAGTATTAATACCTTTGAAAACATAACCCGTGATTCAAAAATTTTTCATCAAAGTGGACCATAAAAAAAATTCACGTACGTCTACTCTAAATGCTTAAAACTGGATGTGTTGGCCTACCAAAGTACTATTGAACTATTGAAGTCAACTTCAATTTAAAAGAACTTTAATGCAACAAATGTAAATGATTTAAAATAATCTAGATAATGCACGTGTCTATTAAATTAAAGTGAACGATCATTCAGGAAGATTTCTTGGAATTTTCTTGAAACGCGGCACGAGATAGTATAAACCCATTGCCCATCAATAATGTCAACACAATCATAAATTGAAATTAAATTTGTCAGAATTGACAAATGTACGAAACTAAGCTTAAGATACACCTGTTATACAGTGACCGGCACAGAGTTTGCAACAAAGTCCGTCCTAAAAACAATAATTTTTGTTCTTTACCGTCCATTTGTAGACTAATAAATCAAAATTACTAGATTGTAAAGTTTATTTGTTGGTTTTTATTGTGTTTTATGCAAATCAAACGCAAAAAATTTTGTTTTCTCAATATTTCCGGAAAAATGCCTTAAAACTGATATTTTTGAAAAGTCGTTATTTTCTTTTGAAAATTTGTACATAGACGTATAATCAATTCTGAACAACTTTTCTGTTAGGCATTTTTCTTGTTATCTATCTAACCTCACTTTTCACATATTTAAAAGATATTTTTTAAATTGCCGCTATGCTAGTGGTCACTATAAATTTTCAATTTTTTTGTCATTCGGTATGCGAATTCATTTGCCAAAAGAAATTTTCGGATATCTCAATTACAAAAATTTTACCCATTTCATGCAATTTAAATCACGCGTTATTATTGGTAATTGTTTCAACATAAAATACATTTTTATTGCACACGATGAGATAATATATACATGGATAGTCATAAAAAGCTTACTCGTTTTTTTCGTTTTTATTGTCTAAACTAAAACAGTTATTTTAGGCAGAAAGTAACAATGAAGATGTTTTCTCGCCCTTTAACGTAACTAGCGACAGTCAAAATAGTTTGAATGGATATTTTGTGCTCTCATATTTAAACTATTTAGAATGGGCTTCATTATCATCTGCTGAGTACGAAGTTTTGTTATACACAGGTGGGTTTTACTGAAGTAATAATAATCTAATCTGTAAGAAAAATACAAGAGGGTATTTTTTATTTCAATTGGAATTCCACATTTTTCAATATTTTCAAGTTAATTAAAAAATTTTGAGAATTGCAGAGTTTCGCGAAAATTAAACTGATATGAATTTCGGAATATGGTATTTTGTGACTAAAACAATCCACAATTTTTGTTAACTCTTCTTATCCCTAAATGTAACTGTTACCGAGAAGGTAAGACTCCCGTTGACATGACTTTGACGAGTTGTGTAGATTCATGAATTATAAGCAGAGTGAGTGCCGAAAAATGTGAATTATTCTATTGAAATATCAGTTGATTTCTATTTTGAGAGTAAAACGGTAAGTGCAATACAGTTGACATTTTCAAAAGCTCTGGTTAATATTATAGAGGAAAGAGAGGCAAGAAGGGTATAGCGGGTAAAAAGAATCAGAGCTAAAAATTACCTATTTAAAAGGATATACTTTTGGCAACAGTGTCATTTTGTATGCTAACCTTTGCAGTATACTCTGCGGTTGGTTTTGTTTTTGAGTGTACACTGGATTTATCTAACTTGAAAAAGTTGCTAATACCAACAACAAAATAGTTGAAGTCCGTTGATTCGATCGAGAGACGTTGAAAAACCTAAAGGTAAGACCAAAAATTATGTTAATTTATGAAATGCATGTGCTTCATGGAAAACGTAACCTAAGTTTTTATTACATTCACGTTTAGCTAGAATTTAGTAGATAATATTTTCTGCGCATGATGCAGATTGGGCAAAACGGGTCGGGTAAAGAGAATCATGACTCCTTTGCCCACAGATGGTGTATAAATATAAAAAGAAAACCCAAAGAGGAGACGGTTGGACGTCTGAAACTTTATTAATGGCTTTAAATGCGATAAAAAACCAAGAAATCACTATACGCCAAGCCTCTATAGTTTTTAACATTCCATTTTCAACACTCCAAAGACGCAGAAAACTACAATATACAACAAAAATTAGGAAGATATGAACCTGTATTCAATAAAGAACAAGAACAAGAAATAGTTCAGCATCTAAAGATCTTGACGCTAGATTTTATGGACTCACAAGAAAAGACCTCTATGAAGTCGCTTATCAGTTTGCTGAGCGCAATCAGATAAAACATCCATTTAAAAATGGTATGGCAGGTAAACAGTGGTACAGTAATTTCATGGCGGGGCATCCAGAACTTAGCCTTCAGTACCCGAGCTTACCAGCATTGCTCGTGCAAGAGCATTTAATAAGCCGCAAGTAGAGCTATTTTTGAAAATTTAAGAACGGCCAAAGAACGATATGCAATTTATAATGTGGATGAAACTGGCATCCACATCTCGACAAAAAAACCTCCCAAAGTTATTTCTTTGACAGGAAAGAAGCAAGTCGGTTGTGTCTCATCGGCAGAACGCGGCACCCTGATAACTGCTTTATTCTGTTGTTCAGCAACTGGAAATTTATTCCTCCGACTCTTGTATTTCCTAGAAAAAACGCAATTCAAGATATTTAAATAGAAGCCGCCTGGTACTTTAGATTTAATCTCAGACAGGATGTCACGTCAGAAGCATTTTTGGAATGGATGCGGTTTTTGTATCATCAGTAAGGCAACTAGAAGATGTCAAAATCTGAAATTTTAATTGTAACTCCAGTCAAAGAGGAAATACGAAGTAAGTCTAAAGGAAAAAATAAAAATCAAGTTAAAAGATAAAATTACTGATGAACACAGTCATTTTTACACTACCATACTCTTCTTCTCAGTGGTAGCAAATGGGGTATTATACAATGTGAAACAAAAAATAATGTATCTCTTCTTCATAATTATTTAACAAAAATCACATGAAAGTGATCAGTTCTTTATGGATATATTGTTCTAACTTCATTATTACTTTTTGGTTTCCACCAAAAATATTATGCATATAATGAATTAACTTTAAGTGACCCTGGCTGCCCGACCTTACCCCCTATGCATATTTTTTTAAAATTTTAATTGTAAGTGTCTCTATACACTTCTAATGTGCAAAGTAAAATTAATATCCGATGCCTATGACACTTTGAAAATACAACACAACAAATTTGTTAAAAAGTGTGCGAAAGTATATTATTTTGTAACTCATACTGATAACACTTGTTAACATTTTAGTTCGTGCCAAATTCCCTGATCTAATAAATACCGAATTTCTAATTACGGATCCCGATGGTGCTATTATACGGGGTGGGGACTACCAATGAATTACTTTGTATCATTAAAACGACAAATAATGTTAGAAATTTTTAAAACATATATATATCAAGAATATTTAAAAACACATTTTAAAAAGTATGTTGGATTGTACAGGGTGCTCCGGAAACACGTACCATATCAAAGTTGGGTTGATAAAAAACAATGTATGTTTTTGCACACCTCCCTATACCTACTTACTTCCGTTTGGGGAGATAAATCGATTTTACCTGATTTGCAGACCACTCCAAAAAATGCAATAACTTCAAGATAAATAATAACAAACAACTTTGACTTACACTACCTTTACTAATAACCTTCGACATCCTTTTTGCAATATTTACTATTATGGTATGACGTACAGGATATTTTTAATATTACCGCATAACACTAACAACTTAAAACTTAAGTAACCTGTAACTCAAAGGAACACCTTACATTTCTGTAGCCTGTTAAAAGGTGAAATTAATTACCTTTCAGTCGGTATTAGGGTTATCAATCCCTAACTCTGATAGTTTTTTTTGAGATATTTAAAAATTTGATAGTTTAATAATTTGCGATGGACTGGAATCTAAGATTACCTGTGAAATATCCGTAACATGACATTATCTCGTAACTTTCAGTTTTAAATATTTACCTTAAAATATTTATTTTGTTTCAGAAATAATAAACAGAAATGTGGTTATGACTAGTATCCCGGCTGTAAAGTCAGTTGAATTAGGCTCACCGGTCACAATTTACTGATATTTCCAACAACAGCAACCGTTATTTGGTACAACAAAATTCGATCACACTGTAAACATCGACAAACTTTAACCTGCTAACTAACCACGTGATACAAATCGCTCTAATAGTAGTACGATCATTATTTTTAGAATTTTTTTAACAAAGTTACCAATGATTACCGTGGCATCGACTTTTTGCTGAAATGAATAACGGTTGCTGTTGTTTATATTTAAAACACCCTGTACATCATAACATCATAGTAAATATTTGCAAAGGGATGTTGAAGGCTCTTAGTAAGGTTGTTGTTAAACAAAGTTGCTTGTTCTTATTTATCATGAAGTTATCGCATTTTTCTTGGAGGGGTCTGCAATCGGGCAAAATCGATTTATCTCGGAAACGGAAGCAATAGGTATAGAAACATGTTAAAGAACATACATTATTTTTATCGTAAAATTCTAAAATTAGAAAAAAACATGAGTGATCCATTTAAAATAACTCAACTTTGATATGGTACGTGTTTCTGGAGCACCCATGTACAATCAAAAATATTTTAAAATTTGGTTTCAAATAATGTCGAGATTTGTACGCCTTAAGAATTCTTGGCATTATTTGTCGTTTTAGTGCTTACGAATAATTCGTTGGTTGTGCCCCCACCCTGTATCTCCATTTTTTGCCGTTTTTTGGATTTTCAATTTGAGGTGTATTATTAAAATTATTTCAAGACCAATTGAAATTGGTAATAAGCGTTAAAAAACACATCTAACATTTTTGCACTTTCTTTTTAAAAAAGCATTATCGGATTCTCTAGACACAGTAAAAGTTACAGTTTTTCGACTTTAACCTATATTAGTACGGCTTCAATCTCCTAATTGGCTTAGTTTTGACGATGATGTTAAAGAAATTCCAGGTCCTTCTAGAAAACAAGCTAAGACGACTAACATTTGTTATCTATTCTAGGGGAATTAAAGACGTTTTGTTAGTCTATCCTGGGGTAAGAAATAAAATCTTTTTTCAAAAGAATCATACTCTTGATGATCTTGATAGAAAAAAATTAGTTAATTTTTTAGTTTACCACTTGTGTCAAAGAATTCCAGATGACCTAGGACAACGCGAGCGGACCTGGCTCAAAATCATAAAGGTGCAGAATCTGGCTTTGCCAGCAAATTATGTCTCTTAAATCTTAAGTTTATTGAGAAAAATAAAATTAACTTTTAGTGTACATCAAACAATACAATTCATAAAAAGTAAATTTTTTTTAAAATATATATAATAAACATGTATAAAAAATTCTACTCGGGAACGCGTCAAATATACGATCTTCAACAAAAATTTCCAAAATATTTATGTAAAATTTGAGCTGGCATTATACCTGTTATAACTCTGAAGAATCGTAGTTTTGTATGCAAAATCTAGTTTTAAAAAGTAAACAAATAAGCATTTATTTTTAATTATAAAAATGCAAAAAAGTTTGTCTGATAGTGCACAATCTATTTCCAGTGAACAATCTATAATCGAAAAAAATAATTTTTAGTGAACGCAGCCACAAGTGGTTTTTCTGTAAATTCATTATTCTTAGAGCGTACATTAATAGTCCGTCAATTCGGGAACGTGTTTAGTGACATTTTTAATTATTGATGAAAGTTGTTTTACGACACAAAGTAAATCCTCAAATATTTAACTATTGACAAATACAGGTCCTACATTAAGATGGCCGCCATATAACAAAAGCGCGTGTTTATTTAAAATCGTCATTCCTGTGAACGGTCGTTTCGGAATCGTTCCGGGCATGATGGCACGTTCGGAAAATGATAGTGGCGTTCTCGGAATGATGATTGATATGAACCAAAGGCGATGAATTCTACTAATTTTTCAATAATTTATTTTACAATTTCGTCGTTTTTTATTAACAGCATTGTGAAGACTCTAATAAAGAAAAAATAAGAAAAAGACTCGAAAAAGCTTCAAAAGGATGGTGCAGCTTATCTGCGTCAAAGAGAAGAGGCAAATGCTAGAAAAAGAAACTTTTGGAAAGATGACTGAACAGAGAGAAAACTCGATTCCTCTCCCACCTTTCTTAATAATTTTGGTTGTTATTTTGTCGTGTCCTGGTGATTTCCCATTCTTCATTTTATTTATAGATTCTTGTAGTTCCTCTTTTATTATTTGTTCGGTATTTTGGTCTTGATTATCTTCCTTTTAATTATATCTAGTTTTTCTTTGGTATATATCGCATCTCCCTTCTGATTCTGCCTCTAATATCTTCAAACTACTGTTTCCATTCACGCCATTGCTTCACCGCCGGTTGTAATTAGATCTACGTTTTGTGTTTTGATTTTACGACTCTTGTTGTGTTCCCTTTTTCTTGATAAGTTTTAATACTTTTATAAAATAGTTTTTTATTTTGTTTGCTTTCCATTTTTTCGAACTCTCGCTACGCTTTACCCTTAGCTCCAGTTACCATTCTCTTTAGCTTTTGTTCTTTGGTTTTTATATATGTTATATTTCTCTAGTGAATTACTTGCCAAATATTCTGCCATTATTTCTTCTTTTAGTTTTATTTGTGATTTTATCTCTTTTGTTCCAACATTGGTTTGTTTCTGTTGGTTGCTTGTTTGAATGTTCATTCCGCATCGTTTTTAGTGGCCTTCTATAACTATTTCTTTAACCGCTGCCATGTTTCTTCCCATTGTAGGCGAAAAGGACCATTGTTTTGTTTTTCAATTCTATTAAAGGTCTTTCTGACTGTAGGTTTTGGCAACTAGCAATAGGCGTATACTGACTTCCAGAAAAATTGCAACACCTAGAAGTTGTCGAACGATTTTAATGAAATTTTCAGGAAACGTCTATTTTCATTAAACAAAGTGATGATTAAAATTTGAATAAAATCTAGCCAGTAGTTTTGTTTTTTTTGCCTGTTGTTTCCATAGCACATAGTAACAATAAATTTGAAGTATTAGACCATTTAGTAACTGTCAAGTTTGCAAATTGTTGTTGTTTCTTCACAATTTCATTCTGAACTTGAAAACAATGCCGAGAGTACGTCAACATCAACATTTTGTCCAATTAAGTGATTTTGAACGTGGCCGTATTATTGGTATGAGAGAGGCCGGACTTTCGCTAAGAGAAATTGCTCGTCGTGTAAACCGAAATGTTTCATCGGTATTGAGATGTTGGTCCAAATGGTCCGAGGAAGGGTTCAACATCGTCGCCGTGGATCTGGACGTCCTCGAAGGACTACAGATCGCGAAGAACGTCGCTTAAGAGTTTTGGCCACAAGAGATAGATTTTCAACAACTCGATCAATTGCAAATGATTGGATGAGAGGTACAGGACTTAGGATGTCAATGTCATCTGTTTATCGCCGGATAAGATCTTATGGGTTGCGTTCATATCGTCCATTTTATGTCTTCCTCTTACACCACTTCACCGTCTACGCAGACTAGAGTGGAGCAACGAAAGGGTTAATTGGGCGCAAGAATGGCATCAAATTGTGTTTAGTGACGAGTCCCGATTTTGCTTGTGGGCCCACGATGGTCGTAGGAGGGTCAGACGGATGCGTGGAGAACGTAAAATCCAACATTTTTGTGGAACGCAACACAGCCCTCACTCAAGGAGTTATGATATGGGGTGCAATATGTTATGGTAGCAGATCACCCTTGGTCTTTATTGACGGCAACCTTAACGCAGCTGGTTACATTGCTAATGTGCTACAACCAGTTGGCCTTCCATATCTTCAGGGGCTGCAAAATCCCATTTTCCAGCAGGATAATGCGCGCCCTCATACGGCAAGGGCTACAACACGGTTTTTGGAAGAATCTAACATTGCCGTCCTCCCATGGCCTGCTCGGTCGCCTGATTTGTCGCCAATTGAACATGTATGGGATATGATTGGTAGGCGACTGGGTAATTTACCGCACTCTCCAGATAATTTACACGATCTTCAGCAACGGATTCAAGAAGCTTGGGATGATATACCACAAGCAGCTATAGATCACTTGATTGATAGCATGCCAAGCCGTCTAGATGAGTGCATTACAAATAGTGGCGGAGCAACTCATTATTGAAAAAACTTTTTAAGCTTTTGTTCTTTTGTTTTTAAATTTTAATCATCACTTTGTTTAATGAAAATAGACGTTTCCTGAAAATTTCATTAAAATCGTTCAACAACTTCTAGGTGTTGCAATTTTTTTGGAAGTCAGTATATAAAAAAAAAAAAAAAAAAAAAAAAAAAAAAAAAAAAAAAAAAAAAAAAAAAAAAAAAAAGTTGTTGGTATTTGCCGCTTGATTCAAGACTATTATTTATATTTAATTTTGTGAAAAAATGTTAGCTAAATTGGTAGGAGCTTTGAAGACAAATTTATAATCAGTTAATTTATTCAGATATTTAATTATGTTAATAAATTCAGGAATAAAAGAATTGAAATGTATTTATTTTGGTTTTTCATTAATTGGAATTAATGTTGTTAGATTTTACCTAGTTTATATTTAAAAAAAAAAAAAACTTTATTACAAACCAATTTATGTTTTTCTAAATTTCCATGTAAACCAAATGTCATATTTAACATTTGTTTAAAAAAATATTTTGTATTCTGAAGATGACTCACAATAATTTTTGAGTTGAAACTATAGTCAAATAATAAATAAATAACTAATATTGGATTTACTTAAAACGTAAATAATTTATATATATAAATAACCAATATTTAATTATGGATCCTATATTCATACATACAAAATTATTATTTATATTCAGTAACGAAAGACATTATTTATAAATATGTATAAAACAATGCTATCTTTTGTTAATACAAACGGGAAACTACCTATTTATTTTCAATGACTTACGTACGGGGTTACCCCAATCATTTACTTCTTAATGTTTATGCAAACCAATAGGTGATAAGTTAAAGTAAGATATGAATTTATATAAACAGGATGACTAGGTTCGATGAATAAAATGAAATTGAACATAATTCATTATTAGTTGCTAGTGATATGGCGCAAAAAACGTAACCACGAAGCAAAAGAAATTGAAAAAGAAGTATAAAACAGTTCTTCTTAAAACAATAAAGTCGCAAAATGTAGAAAATAAACGCGAATTAAATTTATTAGTGACTAAATTTATTTATGGTGCTAAAGTTCCAATTGAGTTTTTCCATTTACAGTACTGTAAAGATTTAATTAAAGTTTGTGTCCCGGTTGTTTATCATCTAAAAGTAAACGTACAGCTAACGAATTATTACAAAGCATTCTTAACAAAATTTTAATAAAAACTAAATTGGATCGTAAATGTAAGTAATATTAGTTTATTAGTATTTCTATACTTCATAATTTAGTTTTGAATTTATTGTAATTGTGGTGAGTTTACAGATACTTACAAAATCAAGAAATGTATTCGTTTGCCACAAACGGTTCTCCAAAAATGGCGTTGCAATATTACATGAACTTAAACTGGGATATATTTATAAAACCACTGAACAAGTTGGGCCTGCTCATTACCCAATTTATACAGTTTCTGTAGAAGTAAACGGACACAAGTATATTGGCACAGGAAGATCTAAAAAAATTGCTAAGTGTAAAGCTGCCGAGAAAGCTTTAGAATCTTTTATACAAGTTTTCTCTTGTGTTAATATTGCACAGTCAGTTAATACAACGGAAGATGTTGAACCAAGTCCAGCACAAACTGTACCTGGGATAAATCACAATCAAACAATGAGTGCTGTTATGTTGCTGAATCAGTTGTATCCAGGTAGTCAATATGAATGTCGTGAAAATAGAAGTGACGGCTACACTCCTTATAAAGTAATTGTGACTGTTGGGAACTACAAATTTGTAGCATTAGGTAACTACAGTAAAACGGTAGTTTTAGTAAATGTATGGAATTAATTTCAATTGTTAGGGACGACGAAAAAATCTACCAAGCAGGCAGCAGCTGCCGTGGCACTAACCAAGTTGATGGCAAAAAATGGAATAATATCTCAAATGTGTCAGCTGACTCCTTAGAGAAGAGAAGATGACACTGTAGTACAGCAACAACTTACAGATGGTCTTGAAATGTAATACATGTGCATGTTATGGTAGTTTATATTAATTTTTTATGGAAATTATTTTTCAATGGAAACTATTTGATATAAATGCTTACTTTTAGAATTTTTTTAGTTATCAACTGAAATTTTACGTACATGTGTATGTGTAGGAAAAACATACCAGTGTACCATTAGCAAAGGGTGTAGCAGAAATACGCAAAAAGTAAAACGCGTAGAACCCTTAAAACTAGTTCGTCAGTGAGTTTCCAACCGTTTTTGTACATACTACCCTCTTTAAAAAAATGGATTTTGCGCCCCTTAATTTTCTAACAATCTAACTTTGATGAAATGCATAAATTCGCAGGGGGGCTTGTGGATTACGTATAACTATTTTGAGGATTCATTTTTTTGACACCCTATTCCACTTTTTGGGTTTGTGGTATTCAAAAATGATATTTCGAACAGCCTGCATGCCCCTTGCCACAGCAGTCGCTGCCCACCAAGAGACGCGCCCCTGAGGTTGGAAACCACTTTAGAGTTAGATTGTCAGTAGATTTGAATAAGCTTCAAATACAACTTAAAAAATTTATACTCGTTTTTCAAATTTAATTTAGACTCTTGTACTACACTAATCAATTAATGACAAAAAATGTTTCTTCTGGGTAAAAATACTTAACAATCAATGTCTTCAAATTAATTGTTCCTAAAAACTACGTTTGTAAATTTATATGACTTACAATATTAATAAATCTCTTTTTTTATAGCTATTAGCGTTGAGTAAAAATACTTAGTTACAATTTTACCACATAATATAGACTAGCTCTAAGGTGCAAAGTTAGATTTGTAAATATTATGTATGTCAAATATGATTTAATAACGAAATTACGAAAACTTACTTTAAAATCTTAATCTAACTTTGCAAGTTAATTACAAAAACATTAAATTATATTGTATTTTACATTTTTTTCTAATAAAGTAGGGGAAGTCCGGGCAGAATGAACACGCCAACTTGATAGTCAATTATTGGAGTAACCCTCCAAAAGGAGTGAATTAATTCTTTCAACGAGATGCAGCTCAATCATTATATTTATTACCTATGATATACAAAAAAAAATATTCTTTGAAAACCTTGGAAAAAAAAAACATAAATGATGCAATGATTCATTATGCCCGGGGTAACCGAGCAAAAAGAACTCTAACTCCGGGCAAAACGAACCGTGACTCCGGGCAAAATAAACTGCATGCCAGAAAAAGGATCGTCATAATCATAAATGAACTTTATTCAAAAATTTATTTTGTAGATACATAAAAGTATCTTATTGACAGTAATCACATTTGTAAATGTCTTGCCTTTCATAAAACGTACAAGCTTCATGAGACCATCGTTGACCTACTGCACACATGATCCAGTTTTCGGTTGGTTTGCCTTTTATTTCTTCATGTGGTTCATCACAAATTTTACAATAATGTTGGACTGACTTCACTTGATTCTTTGAATGGGTTTTTAGTTTTTGGGATAGTTTTCTTCTGTAATTTGGATTATTTTTCTTGGCATCATCGAATTTCTGAAATTGTCCAGCTTTAATGGGTTTACTGGTTAACACTTCTGCTTTACTTAACTTGCGTTTTCTGGTGCCTTTTTTAGACAAGGTGCAGGAAGTGGTCTAATTGCATTTGGCGTGAAATAGGTGGATGTTTGTGGAAATCATTTTTGTTGAGTTTGTCTTGCTAATGACCCCGATTTTTGACACATCATTACTGCATGTTAAAGTTCATTTGTAGGTGTTCCATATTGAGGGCCAACAAGTGATTTTTAGCTGCCGGGATTAACGGCTCTACATCAGATGACGACCAATCTTCACCGTATGCAGTATTTGATTTTTTAGGTGTTTCAAATTGACGATCCAACATTTGTTTTCTAGATGTCGACTCGTCGTCAGTCGACCAGAATTTTTGTAGTTGTCTAACATGGGAAGGCTTATTCGTGGTTGGTCCAGGAAGAGTCTTCAAAGGAGATGGTAAATTTATTTCATCACTTGATGAAATTTGTGTATGAGGCAGTGATGCATTACTATCTTCACTGATGATAGTTGTAGATGGAGCAAAATCTTCTTCACCAAACAAATTCGCATCAAATGGCATATATGCCTGCACACTAAAATCCTTTCACCCCATTATGTAGACTCAGCCCCTTTCAAATATGCTGTTGATTTCGTGTTCAAAATATTTGTTTATTGGCCCATAAACTGCAAGATGTTACCTTTCCATTAACGAATTCATCATGCCGTTTAAGTACAACAACGAAGAATACACCGATATGGTGTTTATTTATTTATTTATTTTTGTAAACTATGATTTATCAGCAAGGGAAGACAGCTACAAGAGACAGCAAATATAGAACAGTCATTTGCCTAAATCAAAACTAATCAAGATAATTATAATTGGGAGGAGCAACTTAATCAATGAATTGAAATGTGCATACCTGTTGGTGGTGGGCACGTTAAGAATTCCAAAATCGTCACGAAAGTAGCAAAAATAGGCAGTAAAGTAAATAATAAAATTTTGGGATTTTGGAAAAAATACAAATGTACCTCAAAGCACTAAAGTCTTTCATGACTCACGTGTTTTTGCAAATAAAAACACATTCGTCATGAAAACTGAAACTTTAGTGCCTTGATATAATAAATTCTATTATGGGGGGCGTTAATAAAAAGTTTATTTTGTTAATCCATTGTAAATTGCTATTCTCCTATTGTTTCTTCCTATTAAGTTCATTTTAAGTACAAAAACAACCCTGTACGGTTGACAACTTTAAAGCGTTTTGTTATATTTGACCACCCTCTCTATCTTAAAGCACGTGAGATAGTGGCATTTTCCTACAGGACTACGATTTAGGCGTAGTTATAGTTCGTTTGGGAAGGTTTCATCTTTTAATGTGGTTCTTGGGAGATATAGGTTACATTATGAATAGAAGTGGGCTGCAAGAGTTATTCAGCGTAGTTTAGTATCAACAGAGAAAATGATGTCTGGCCGGGCTTATTCAAGAGCAGTTCGTGTACACATCCTTTGCAATTTAAGCTTCTCACGCATGTTATTCTCACAAGAATAAGCAAAAATGAGAACACAGATCAGCACTTGAAAGAACGTCTATGTCAACAAGTCCTTGAAATCCTTGATCATGAAACTTTGAAACAAATGTTTTCCCAGAAACTCAGCTGTAACTAAATGGTCCCACTGCCAAGTTATGGATTCTTTGCTTCAACATGACTACTCTAATGAAACAATTCATCCAGGTTGATAGGAGTAGCGATTGGGAACTGCAACTTACAACTGTTGTCTATCAGTACAGGAATCGTCGGAATAAATTAATCAATTGCCACACGGTTACCAGGTTTCAAATCTAAAGTGATCATTAATGGAGAACGTGTATCAGTGAACTCTGAAACCATATTCCACAGTATAGTAATCCTTAAGAAATCAGATGACCAGCTTAAATAATTCTTTCACCATTAGCTGGCACTCTACCTCCTCTGTTTATTTGATACAGTGGGGATGAGAGAAACACAAAAGTCAGTGTTATATTACTGATTTACACCACTGGATGAGGTAATCCCGAAAAGGAGCAACTTTGTTATCGATGGCGATTTCTTCTCCACCGGGTTGTGTGGAAAAATGGTGAAACAATATACGTTCACTATCTAAAATGACACAACAACCGAAATTCGACAAGTGTGGTGTTTAATGGCTACCCAGAAGACCCGCCCACCAAAAGATTAAAATCTTCTGAATGCTTCCGTTGAAGTAAAAGACACATTACTCCTGATGTCATCTTTACCGACTTAATGAATGGGACAACGACCCAGGAGCAATTCTCAGTAAAACAGAATAATAAAAACGCAGACCATCTCATTGTTGTAACGGTCTTTGAGGTATCACTGGAGCATGAAAAGGTTGTGTTAGTTGATGAGGATAGGACATTCTCTTCATGTTCAATACCCTAACCACAGCATAGCAAACATATATTTTTTAAAAACTTGGAAGAGGAACGACTTCGTCAAAAGTGTTTGGTTCCAACAGTTTATTTATTTATTCGTACGGTACATTTTTATTATTGTATTGTGATGTGAGTGTTATGTATGGTGCTGCAGAAGATCAATATAAACCTGTATAATGTTGTGATAAAACCGTGTGCAATTGTGGAATGGTTCGTCTTGACAAAGCATTTGCTTCAAGGTTTAGGAAAACCACTCAAACCTAAACACGCCAACCCTTTCCACCTTAGTATTTATATTAGTAATAATAATAATTAAGTGTGTAAACATTATAGAAGGTAAACGAAAACATAAAATATAACAGCACAGGCATTGCATGACGACATATAATGAACCGGTCTAAGCGTAAGTCCATACAATGACAAAAAGATATAGAAAAAAAAATCATGGTAAAACAGGTAATCACGCCAGAGAATACAAAATATTGCTTAACAGTTTGAAACTAGCAGACAATTACAGAATGCCACTCCCTATTTATCCACGCTATAAAGTGGATGTTACACGACTTCAGAACTCTTCAATCAAGGCAAGAAAATGGTGGTCAAGCTCTTAGCCGAAAATAAATGTTTGCTCGAAGAATAAAATACCCAAGCTGAAGCTACATCAAAAGCTGGTTTACAACTTTCTACCGCGGTAGGACTACAGATACCTACTTTAGATAAATTGCAATTCGACCAGTTTTTCAAAACTCTAATGATATCCAAATTCAACTTGGTATCTACCAACACCGAAGCAGCCAGTCAGAATTGCTTCAGAGTTTACCTATAAATGTAGTTAGGACACCAGACGGATCCGTTCCTCTGGGGGTGGCAGTTATCAAAATTTGGTCTTCACCACGTTCCTACTTACAAGAAATCCGTTCTACAGTTCTCTTCTTTCTTTAATTTTCGGCAAATGAAGCAAAGGGTGTGCAGGTGGTTGTGTATGTCATAAAGCAGGAATTAAGTATTTTTGATTTTTTGCAACGGGAATTCTTGCACTAACTCCCTTCAACTCTATGAAGTTGAGCAACCAGATATTGACGAAGATCTGGACTATTAGAAATCTAGTGACGGAACGAGGACTCCGTACCATAAATTACAGAGTTTGATAAATCGAGTTGCTTTTCAACAGTTACACTTTAAAGTCTGTAAAATTAGTTAATTAAATAATTTTAATTTTGTTATTATTGAATATAAGCATCACTAATGGATATAATTTTAGAATTATTTTTTTGTACAGGGTGTCTGGCAATGATAAACAAAAAACTTGAGTGAGTGTTATTATACAGAACAAAATAATGTCACAAGCTGCTAAAATATTTTTCAAAACTAAAAACAAGCGTTTACCGCAGAACTCCACAGCGCCGTTAAGCGAAAATAAAATTCTGTTTTAGAAAAAAACGGTTCAAACAAAAGCTATAGACAACTACAATTTCCAACAACTTTTCTCCCTCAACTTTTTTTTGTAAACTTGATATTGGTAGAGATAGTGTTACAACAATTAGACTCACATGATTGATATATCTCAGTAATCACATATCAGATCAAGAATACTTTAAACAAAAATTGTGTATCATTAAATAATAAACAACTTTTATTTGAAAAAAAAACGTGTAAAATAAATATTTTTTCTAAATATTTCAAAAATTCGGAAATCTGTGTGGGTTGACGGCCCTTTTGGCACATAAATTATGACCAAAATCTAATCAGATCTTTGGAATTATAAATAAGGTCTTAATACAAAGTTTCATAACAATCGGAAGACTGATTTTCTTGATATCTTGTTTACATACGGACGGACGGACGGCCGGCCGACCGTCGGACATAAAATTTTTTGCTTTATTATAAATAACGTACTAACTCTAATTCGTCAAAAAAAGTGAAAAAAAAGAAGTGTTAAAATTTTTGGTTTGAAAACCGTCGCATAACTCCTCATCTTATTTCATAAGATGTGGGTGTAAAAATAGGGTTATAGGGAATTAAACTTGATTTTTGGAATAACTTGACCGATTTTTTTAAATTTGTTCACTTACTAATAACCATATTTAAAACTTTTGGTGACAATGTAAGCAAATTATTCAAAAACGTTTTTCTGACTTTCGCAAAAACTGAGAGTAGTTTATCACATTTCTAACTAATAAAATAACATTAAAATTTACACAAAAAAATAATAACTAACTAATAAGTGTATTACTTTTAAAAGGTACATTAGGAAAAACATTTCTCAAAAGAATTTCAAATCAATTTTGAACCTCAGTAACTGTATTATTTTGACTTTTGTTTGTGTAGATGATGATACAAAAATACATAAGTTAAAACAATGCATTTTCATAAATGTATAAAATTTGTCCAAATTTAATGAACACTAGTTTGGAAACATTTAATACAAAATTATGCACTTTAGTCTTATTCATTGCAGAATTAAATACCCTACAACTTTGAATAGATCAATGCTTTTCTTATTGTAAGTTATTTACTAACTATATTCGTAAAACCACAAAAAATATTAAAGGTACATTTAACCCCCCACCACTTAAGCGCAATTCACAGGTTCACAGGTCAATTCTTGTTTGGAGGAAACATATTCCAAAAACAAACTTGACCCCGAAATATTAACAGGGTGGCCCCGGCCGCCCTCCGTCGAAAAATCTTAAATGCATGGTGGGTCGACAGGTACCTAATAGGAAAGTCTCAATACAACTATATGCATCTTATTATGGTCAAGGGAGCAAAGTACCCCCCTCAAAACAAAAATGATCTGTCCAAGCGTTGTTTTTTGAAAATGTAAGATAGCTCGAAAAAAATGATCTGTTTCGTTTTCCGTGGGCCACCCTGTATAATTGTGGTTACTACAAAAATAAATACAACTTGAGTTTTATTATTTTCTAGGTTAGTTTACAAAACTGAAAAGAAGTTGAAACGTGTGATGACATAGATGAAGTATTCGAAAATTAGTAAAAAGAATGGATATTGAAGTGGAAAAGAAAAGGTTCAAAATAGTCAAAAATTGTACCGGAAGAAAAAAAGAAGTGGTGGAATAAAGAATGTGAGAATGCCAAAAGATGTAAGAAAAGGAAGGAGGACTTGGAAAAGGGGTACATAGATATAGAGAATATAAAAGATTAAGAAAAAGGTATAAAGACAGATGTGAAATTAAAAAGAGGAATATAAAAAGAAAGTAGAGGAAGAAGTAAAGAGAATAAAAATGAGGGGGATATATGGAAATTTGTAAATAAATGGAGAAAAAAGGAAAAGTAAGGACAAAAGGTAGATGAAAGAAATTGGATAGCACATTGTATGGAACTATTAGGAGGGAAGAAAGAAATGCAACGGGATAAGGAAATAGGGAAGATAAAAAAAAGCAAGGGGAGGTAACAATAGAGGAAGTGGAGGATGCGATGAAAAAATAAAGAGAGGGAAGGCAGAAGGAACAGACGGAACTCAAGGAGAACAATGGAAATGTACGGAGGAAAGGATGAGGGAGAAGGTGAAAGATTAATAAGCAGAATTTAGAGTGGGAAGAAATTCCAAAAACAAGTAAAGAAGTGGTTATATGTCCGGTATACAAAGGAGGTGATAAAAAGAAATAAAAAACTATAAAGGAGTGAGCGTGGCAAATATAGGGTACAAGATATACGCAGAAATATTGAAGAAAAAGTGGATAAAGTGATAGAGGAAGAGAGAATTGGTTGGAGAATGGCAGACGGGTTTTAGGAAAGGAGGAGAGCAGTAGACAATATATACTAAGGCAATTAATAAATAAGGAGTTAGGAAAGAGGGGGTGAAAGTGTACGCAATTTTTCTGGATCTGAAGGCAGCATTTGACACAGTAAATAGGGAATACTTATGGGAGACGTTAAAGGAAGAATTATAAACGGGGATCTAGTGGACGCATTAACTGAAATATTCGAAGACACAAGGAATACAACAAAAAAGATGATAAATTGGGAGAGATGTTTGGACGATTAAAGGGTTGAGGCAGGGATGTCCTTTAAGTCCAAGTTTGTTTCTTTGTATATATGGGATTTGGAAAATGAAATGAGAAAACATCAAAGAGGGGGTAGTAATTGGGCAAAAAAGTTTGGGTGCTGGCGTACGCGGATGACATTGTAGTGGTGGCGAATAAAGAGAGTGAAATGAAAGGAGCAATGGAAGTGATAAAAATATTTAGATAGAAAAGAGCTAAAAGTGAACACAAAAAAAGACAAAAGGTAAGGGATATGGAAATGGGGAGAAGAAATAGTAGAATGTGTGGATGAGTGGAAATATTTAGGGTACAACTTGATGTACGACAACAAGGATGTAGGACATGTTAGAGAATTGGCGAAAAAGAGAAACAGGGTCGTTGGGCAAGTGTGGGGACTGGGGAGAGAGTATTTGGAAGCGACAGAGAAAAAGTGATGGTTATTTGAAAAATTGGTAAAGAGCGTAATGGTTTATGGGACTGAGATATGGGGATGGAAGGAGTGGGAAAAGTTGGAAAAGTTCAAGAAAAATATTGGAAGTGGACTATAGGGTTAGACAGAGAGACACCGGGCTACATAATTCGAAAAAAGCAAAAATAGAAAAAATAAGGATATATGCGGGGAAGATAGCGATGAGATATGAAGAAAGAATGAAAGAGAGGTGTGAAAATGAAATATTAAGTGAGTGTTGGAAAGAGGTGAAGAGAAACAGAATAGGGTACGGGCAGGAGGAGAAAAAATGTACTATGAAAGGGAGGGTATTCAGTGGAAGAAGTGGAGAAGATAAGGACAGGTGGGTGGAATATGGAAGATGAAATAGTGAAAAGAGACAAGGATACGCAAATACAGGAAAGAAGGGGAAAATAAAAGAGGGGAAATATAATGAGGGATATAAGGAGATAGTAACGGAGGAAAAAGCCAAATACCTGCTTGGGAGGAAAAGTATAAAAACTAAAAGAATTATAGCAAGGTTTAGATGCGGTAACGAGGAGAGGAAAATAAATATTGGATGAAAGATGAAAAGAGGAAATGTAGGCTGTGTGGAGAAGGGTGGGAGAATGTGAATCATATGTTAAATGAGTGTTTGGAGATGAGGAAAGAAAGAAGGGAAAGAGAGAAGATTCTAGGAGAGGACGGCGGAGGTCAAGACTGGATGAAAGAAGTAATTGATAAGAGGAAACGAGCGGAGGGAATGGAAAGAAGGTTAATATTTAATTTGTGAGGTGTAATTTTAAGTTTAAAGTTTATATTAATTTGGGTGAATATTTAAGGCCGAATCTTTTGTTAATTTTAAATAACAAATAAATACATACATACATACATAACTGAAATTGTTTAGAAAAAGTTACAAATATTTCAGCAAATGATAAAATACATTATAGTTTATCATAATTTATTTTCATTATTAGATAAAATCTGTTTGTTTAATAAAGAGTTTCTGCGTATACCTCTAATAAAAGACAATTTATAAAGCGCTCTGGATGATGAGCAATTTAGCTTAACAACGTATTTTATTATTTCGCAACCTCATGCTGTCAACCCCAACACGTCTAGAGTTTATTTCTAAACAGCATGAGTAAGAGCAAAATATATTAAAATTTCCCCTTCGCAAAGATATTTCGTACAAAATAAGATATACAAGTGTTAAATTGATCAGAAATTCTCGTTTCAATTTTATTAATTATGTCTCCTCAAATGTAGATGAATAATTTTACTTTTCTTCTGCCAAATTAAGATTTAGAAACAGAATTAAATGTGGTCGTGATATTTGCGTAAATTGTTTTATTCCGCATCTAATTTAGAAACAACTAAAAATATACTGACCTTTGTTTTCGTTTGAATAAAAAACGTTCTTTTAAGTTCGGATTCAATAATTAAAGCTCACCTGAAACAGAAAAAAGCATTTATTATTAGAATGCAAAGACATATGCTGAAGCAAACATTCATGCAACGAAACGTTTTTAAAGTCTTCAAATTTTCTTTCATTATTATGATAATAAAAATGTTCAAAATGATGAAGAGAAGCAATAGTAAAAAAGTATAAAAAATTTAACAAAGATCCATTACATGTTAAGTATAAATTAAAGTTAGTGACAGCGCCGAGTGCTGAGTCAAACAATTTTGATTTTAGAGCGTGAACCTGTAGCGTAATTGCTTATGTTTCCGCCTTTTTAATCAACGTTTCATTTTGTTTAGAGAAAAATTAAAAAATTTGTTGTTATTGTATATTCATTAATAGCAACTTCAACTGAAACCGATTTTGTCTCACAACAGAATTTAAAATTCTCCGCTTAACTTTAAGCAATATTTTGAAACTCGAATATTGCATTTGAGAACGGATATTATGTTTGCAAAAGATCTTTGAAAAAAATTGAAACATGGTGAGGTCTCAACAATTCGTCAAATACGAAATTAAATTGGGTTTTGGGAATATTGTAGGCATTAGAAAATATTTGAATTTCCGAACCTAGCACAAGTAACGATTGAATTTTCGAGTGAAACCATCAAAAACTAATTGTTTTCTTGTTTCATCCTACAATTTTATCATTAAAATGTATTAAAATATTTTTGTGTTACATATACGTAGGTACACTGTGAGAGAGTATTGAATGTTCTGAAAGAACGAAGGTTTAATGATTATATTTTACGAAAGGGAAATAAATAAACTGTATTGGCAGGTTGATACAGAAGCAAAAGTATGTTCTTGAAAACCAACTAAGTAGTTTCTCCTTAATATTCAACGCAATTTTTTTAACTATTTTGGTAGTGCTCCTAAACAATGGCAAAATAAGACATTCAGAAAATCGAAAAAATGCCTTTGCAATCTAATTTTTCAAAATTCATTGATTATACCAAAATTAAAATAGAGTTTGAAAGACTATTTATCATATCTTGAACTTGAAGGAATTGGTTTTGTTTATTTAATACCAAAATGAGATTCAAATCTTAAACTTTGTTAAGGTTGAAAAAACAAGTAACTTGGACAGTCGTTCTTATGAATTTATTTCAATTTACTACCTGCCAACGTTTCTTAAACTTTATCAATCTTTAATGATTTTGTTTGTTTCTTTACTTTTCGAGTTCAAAATTGATCCACAATTAATTTCAAATATAAACATGACCGAATTTCTCTGATGTGATCTTGCACTTTCTTACAAGCCAAAATCGACTATTTAGATTTGTTTCGGCATATTATGACTTTTCGCTATTTCACAAATTCCTCGTCAGAGTCGTTTTGCCATGTATTTCCTGCTTCGTTGTTTTCCTGGTAATTTTTGATGTGTCCTACTTAGTATGTGATTGGTACCAATTAACGTCATTATCAATATCAGGGGACGTTTCTATTGCTCGGATATCAACTTGTTCGGAACTCCCACTAAATGCTTTGCGTTGGGATCATCTCGGAGATAACAGTTAAGAGTAACTAGCCGCTGGAGTTCACTATTTACCGCATTTGGCACAAGCTCAATTCACAGACTCTACGTGCACGTTTTCTTTCCGCGCTTACTGACATTAAACGATATAATTATTTCCTCGCTCTTCAAGCAAAATTTTAAAATTACTGTATCTTGAATTTAAAATTACTTTAGTGGACTAACTAATTGATTTTCTATCTTCAGAAGACCAATCTTATTATTTTTTATGGAAGCAGCGCCATAACTTTTTTTAATTCTAGTAACTGAATGATTGTACTACGACTCTCGGTTACTGAGCTTTTTCACTACTACTTTAAATTAAGGCAAATACTTGTGAGCACATCATATAGTTTAATTCACACTCCATTTGCTTTATTTCTGTGGGTGCCAATTAAATCGTTGTAAATAACTTACTACTACTATTTTCGTAACAATTTCCTGATCAGAATACAGAAATATATCCACAAATACTACGCTTTCACACAGAAATAACAATTGCTAAACAAAATATTTCATAAGTAAAATGTGTGTCTTGCGACATCTCGTGTAAAATTGACACGTATGAATAGTATAAACTAAGAAAAATGCCAACAGTTAACTGTAACGGCATGTGTGTGCAAAGTGCAAAGCGCTTTCTAAGCGATAGCTTTAATGCTTGTAACACACGTTGCCGATAAAGCCAAGATAACTTGTACAGAAGTACATACGCATCAATCAATTTCACTTATAAGTATTTCAAAAATTAATCATTACGATGGTTCTTTCTCCAATTGATTTTAAATTCTCAATTTTAGTATAGGATCCTTCTTATGGAGACACAGGGGGAATGAAACTCTTTCACTGTTCTATTATTCGCGTCGTTTCAGGAAACTTTAATTATTTATTAAAAAACAATCGTGTTCCCTTCATCAGGCGGTTGATAGATATTGGAAAAAATTGTCAAATGTGTACCAATATTAGAATTATTGGTCATTTACTTAAGAAACACTAATTAATAAATACTAAAACGACAAAATTTACATAAAAATTACACCACATGATTTATAATTAATAATAATTAGTTAGTAAAAAAAATTTACGACTGTTTTTTAATAAATAATAAAAGTTTCGAAACGTCGCAAATAATAGAACAGCGAAAGAGTTTCATTCTCTGCGTCTCCATAAGAAGGATCCTAAACTAAAAATTAATCATTACCAGATTGTAATCACACGTGATACCATAAAAAGATTTAATAAAATTGTGGTTACTTTTTTTAGAGAGAGTGTCTCGACATCGGAGGCCATTGACACAGTTACGATACTTTTACATTACAGTTGTTTATCTTCAGATACTAGAATAAATCTTTAAAGATTATATCAAATTTTACAATACAGGTTGGACTCTTTAATCAATTTGATAACGCACTGGAGTTGATCACTTGAACTAAGCAGTACCGCAGATTATCCTTTAGCATGTGTCAGCGACGCAATGCGAGAAATAGATGCAGTCAAAAAGGATATGTTTCACTGTCAGTACGTTGTAACAATGCTGACACATGGGTGGATTTTCAAAAGCCTTTAGATGTTTGTGTGTTGTACGTGTGTGCCCTATTCTCTGTCTTCTTCTGTTCGGTCTCTTCTAGTCATGTGATGTAGATAAAAAGGCCTAATTGTCGGTCTGATTTCATAAAGTTTGAAGTTAATTCTATCTCAGTGGCGCTGCCAGACGTTTAGTAAGCGGTTTTTGAAGAACGCATTAAGGTCCTTGTAGATTTGGATGTTGTGGAGTTCTTGGTTTAAGGAGACCAGTTTTGTTGCTTGTTCAGCTAGTTAATTCCAGGTATGCCAACATGAGAGAATCCATTTTAAAGTTATGCACATCCCCAACAGGAAGCACTGGTTGATAGACGCATGAGTTTGTCGCACAAGATAGAGTGGATTAAAGCGACTGAGTCCGTACATATTGCCACACTTCTGTTAGAAAAAGAAAAAATAAAAAGGAAGAAGAAGTAAAAGGGATGATGAAAATTATAATAATAATAACAGAAGAAGGCGATAAGTACAGAAATAATAAAGGTATATGGAAAGAAAATGGGAAAGAAGGAAAAATGATAATAAACGGAAAGGACGTCAACGGATAAAAAAATAAACAAACAAGGAAGAAAACAGTTGAAATTATGCAAGGAAATGGATGGACAATAATGAATAGGAATATGGAAAGGAGGGAAAAAGAAATATTTATATATAAGTGAAAAAAAGAAAATCACTAATTGATTATGTGATCTTAAAGGAATAAAGTAAAGAAGGGTCATCAGCCACTGGAAGTGAGCATAATACAAGATGGGGGAGGATGAAAAAGAGAGAGGATAAGAAAGAATAGAGAGAAAACAATATGAACTAAAGAACGTGCAGAAAAATATAAAGAAAATTGGAGAAACAAGAAACATCAGCATTACAAAAAGAAAGTTCAGAAAAACAATTAAAAACAGTGGGGGAAGAGCGGAATGGTGGAATAAAGATTGTCAGAAAACAAAAAAATAAGTGACAAGAAAGAAGGGAAGAATAGATATTGAAGTATACATATAAAAGGGCAAAGTTAAACTAGAAGCATAAATGCAAAAGAAAGAAAAGGGGCTAATTGAAAATGATAGAAAAAATACAGAACGAAGGAGAACAATGGAAATTTAAATACAAGAAAAAAAATTATTAAAGATAGAATAGACGGAAGAGTGGGATGAGTACTGCAAAAATATGATAGAAAGAAAAGACGAAAAATCCAAAAAGGAGAAGGATAGCATATATTTAGGCGTAACTAGAAAACAGATAGAGAATGCCATAAAAAAAACAAAAAAGGAGAAAATAGCAGAAGGCACGAATGAAACTTATAGTGACTTTGCAAATTTGCATAAGAAAAAAAAGAAAGGGGAAAATATTATTGCCATTTTGTAGTCATCAGAATAGTATTTGATAGAGTAGAGGGAACAATATTGTGGGAAATTATAAGACAAACAGAATAAAGAAAGACGTAATAAGACCTATGATAGCGAAACAAAATGTAGAACAAAAGTAACGGGAAATTTAGTAGAAGAATTTTGGACAAGGAAGGGGCTAAAGCAGGAATGTCCTGTGTAAGTCCAACATTGTTATTATTGTTATTTTGTGAAATAACAAATAACAGCTGTAAAGCCAATATGAACATATAATTGTTTTTTTCAATGTAGAGGCTGTCCCAATATTCCAGATGTAGGTACATAGAGCTACGGTAGATTTCTGGGACTAAAATATACCAATTTAACTCAAATGATCTTACTCCAAAAGTAGATATTTGCACAAAATTATATACTCGGTGGTTTCTTGAGATGAGAATTCGAAATCCGTTCAATTGTTAAGATGGACCCGTCTAAGCCTGGATAAAGGGTGAAGAAAAAAATGGAGAATTTGTCTATTTAATTAAAGATAAAGCAAAATCTAATTATCTCAGAAACAGATGCTCGGAGCGACATTTCCTAAGTATACCATTTTGGGGCAGAAGAAGTTAGAGTTTAAAATATTTTAATAAAATTTTATATAGGAAAGCACGAAAAAATTAGGACAGTTTAAATGTTTAAGAAAGTGATGTAAGTGGCGCCCCTGCAATTTACCACAAAATGAGAACGGATTTCAAAAGATGGATAAATTTAGGTATCTGTGATATATCATAAGATACGATATAAATGATACAGATCACATAAAGACCTACTACATAAAGGAAACAGAATATTAAGACAAATATGGGAAATTGGAAAAGAATATTTGGGAAAAATAAGAGAATTAGTGAAAAACGTGATGATGTACGGAGCGAGAGTGCAAGGTTGAAAAAATAGAAAGAACTGGAGAGAATACAGCAAAAATACTGGAAATGGGTTTTAGCACTAGACAGAGAAACTCCAGGATTTCTATTAGAAAAAAAGGTAAAATTGGAAAAGATAAAATTTCAACAGAAAGAAGGGTTTGTGACTGGAGGAGAGGGTCCAAGGCAAGAAAGAGATCCAATTACTGAACAGAAAGAGATAGTAATTGATTCAAAAACAACGCCGAGAGCGTCTATTTGCTTTACAAGAGACTGAGGAATTACTACTGTTCAATAAACCATTGACATCATCATCAAGTTTTTTAAATGACATCCTCAATTTTTTCTTGTTTTGTTTTAAGAGGTCTTCTTACTTAAACAGTAGTATTTAAAAAAATTGGGTCTTACATTAGAGTATTTTTGAAAAGTAACCTATATTTAAAAATTTGTAACATAAATCTTTATAAAAATGGTAATTACGCACCGACCATTTGACACTACCCCGCGCGAGTATAAATATTTTACAGACTACGTTAAATAGTTTCTGAGCTAATTCTTTTATTAAATATTAAATAACCCCATACAAAAAAATCCACAAGGTTAAGTCAGGGCAACGCAAGGGCCACTCAAAGATCATCTCTGTCTTTCAGGAAAGATATTGAGGAACATCTAAGTGATGTTGAACTCCATCTCTTGCAGCCAAATATTCTAATGAGGTACCTTGCCATCTGAAATATTAGGAAAAAGAACGGGCAAAACTGGAACCACCTAAAATCATGAAAATAAATAAGTAAAGACAAAATATTGTTTCCAATTATTATTACCCACACTTTAACTTGCCTTAGAGTTAACTGTGGGATTCTTGCGATCCATTGGCAAGTTTAGGTTGACCAATACCTACAGGTATGGCTATGAACTAAGCCATTTAAACGAAAAAATTCCTGTATCTTCTAGACTTTGTGTCTCTTTACGAAATTACTTTACCACCTACGTTGGTTCACCTTGTTGTTTAGAGTAAGTTGTCTTGTTAACAGATGATAATTTTCTTCGGTATCAAGCTATACATTTAATTTGGTTTCATCCGCGATTTGAGGTCAATCCTTTACATACCAGACTTTGTAAACTTGACAAACAATCTAGATCTACGGTGAGTAGATTTGTTGTCAATTTTACAGAGTCTGGGGTGTGTAAAGGCTTGACCTCAATTAGTAATATGTCAGCATGTGTTTGGTTAATAAAATTACACGCATCCCATGGGTTTGGAGTCTATCACCATATCCAACCATCAATATAACTTCTATCCTTTCACGTTAATTAAATGTACCATTTCTTCTCCATTTTAAAAAATGTACTTGTGGGGTTAACATCGCAACCCCATTCTAACTAATTCAACTTCCGCGTATTACGTATGTAGTAAACACGGAAACAATAGCAAACAATTGCAAGTAAGCAAATGCAAACTCAACAACTTAACGGCCTTGCTTATTAAGCACACTAACCTACTCCGTCGATGAACCTCTGGAATGTGTGGCACAGGGTAGCGGGCGGGGATGGTGCGAACGTTGAGTGACCTGTAATCTCCGCAAGGCCTCCAGTCATGGCCTTTTTTGGGTGCCATATGCAATGGTGATGCCAAGCTGCTGTCTGACGGGCGAGCGATGCCATGTCGACCATAGATTGGAATTCGTGTTTGGCGATTCTTAGTTTGTCGGGTGCGAGGCGGCGTGGTCTGCATGCTATGGGTGGTCCTGGAGTGATTTTAACGTAGTGTTTCGTTGCGTGCTTTGGTTCGTGCGGTACACCGGAAGGTCTCGTGATCTCGGGAAATTTCTTCAGGATTTCGTAGAACGGGGTTGTTCCTGAGATATCGCGTATAGAAGGCCTTTCTTGCTCCGATGTTACTCAGTGGCTTGCGATATGTTGGTTAACGGGTCTGTAATTTTGTTGTTGTGGATGTCTACTAATAGTTTGTAGTGATGCAGGAAGTCGGCTCAACGATGGGTTTTGTCACATCTGCAATCACGAAACGCCATGCAAAGGATCTTCGTAAACCCAAGTTTAGACTAAGAGTGATGAATCCGTACGTCGCGATGGTCGATCCATTTGTTGCGGTCAGTTCGTAAGATGTCTTGCGCCGTGACCCGTTAACTAGTTTGACGGGGAATACTGAAATGTCCGCGCCGGTGTCAACTAATAATCTGTGACGTGTGTTTCGCTCGTGTATGAATAAGCGGCGCGGGGTTATGTGAAGGCTGTCGTTGGCCGCGTTTATCGACTGCCCTGCTCGTTTCCCGGCAAGAAATCACATGGTTTGCTGCATTTCTTTGCCCGGCCTTCAAAGACCTGGTGATACCAGCAAGTGGCTGTGTTTTTTGGGTTATATTTGTCCCGGCGGTTATCTCTTGAGCTTGGTCGGTTCCGGGAAGGTGGCCGCGATTGTCTGTTGCGACTATGTCCGGCGTTCGCGTGGGGGATTGTCGTGTCACATGTGTAGACGTTTCTGCATGCGAGCGTTTCGTTACCGGCGTCGGCAAGTATTGCCACGTTGTCGAGTTTGTCGTGTGCTTGCGTTGCCAGAATCGCCTGCATGGTTGTTGGCAGTCGGCCTAACCATAGGGTCCGTAAGAAGTCGTCGGCAATGCGTTGGTGGAGTGCGGCTCCGATTGCATTGTTCGAGGCGTCGGTGACTATGGCGAGGTTGCTCCTGGTTCGGGGTGCGTGAGCAATGTGGCCTGTGCTAGTCCTTCCTTACAGGCCTCGAAGGCTTTGTTAGCCTCTGCATGCCAATTGATTGGTTTTGCGCCTTTAATTTTCTTTTTCAGCAGGTCGTTCAGCGGTGCCTGCAGTTCAGCAGCCTTTGGGATAAATCTTCTGTAGAAGTTGATCATCACCAAAAATTGTCGTAGTTGTTTGGCTGTGGTCGGTGTGGGGAACTTCTTAATCGCATCCACCTTGTCCGCTAGTAGTGTGGTGCCTGTGCTTGAGACTTGATATCCGAGGAAGCGTGCTGTCGTGACGCTTAAGTGACATTTTGCTGGGTTAACGAGTATCCCGTATCTCTGTAGGCACGTGAAGAGTGTTCGTAAATGAGTCTTGTGCTCGTTTTCTGCCGTGAATGCTACGACGATGTTGTCGAGGTAGGCGTAGCAAAAATCCAAACCTTGGGTTACTTCGTGTTGACATCGCAACCCCATTCTAACTAATTCAACTTCCGCCTATTACTTATGTAGTAAACGCAGAAACAATAACAAACAATGCGGCAAGTAACCAAATGCAAACTCAACAACTTAACGGCCTTATTAAGCACACTAACCTACTTTGCATAAACGAAGTAGGTACAACAACACAAGACAGTTTAAGTTTGAGTTCAGTTCGATTCCACAGTTCGACAGTTCAGCAAAGCAGTGCGGTTCAACAGTTGGTCTCATCAGTTCGGCCCACGGTCCAGTTCACCATCAATACGATGTAATTCATTACGGGCCACCGCCTTCCGTACGACACGCAACACCGGAATATCAGGTGACATCGCATAGCACGTAGTACGCGATTACTACATGCTGACACCAACGTTTTATCTATTTATTATTATTAGTATAGCCCGACTACGCTACGTATAATAATAAACGCTGCTAAATTAGCAATACAAACGCAATCCTTTCTCTGATCCCAAACCGGTGTTTAGAGAGTAATACACCTAAACACCACATACTGATAAATTTCTGTAATTTATTAAAGTGACAATTACTAATACAAAATAATTCATAAAAATTGTACAGAATTCTACAAATTATTTTGTAATTGTTGAATGTAGTACACGGCAACTCCGATAAGGTGGCGATATCGCTATCATTTACGTAAGAAGCAAAGCAATGCGTTAAACTTTTGTAGCTATTCCCAGTGATTTTCGTAGACTTGCGTTCAAGCTATCGTACACTGATGAGCTTCATAAGGCGAAGAAACACGTGTATCTAAGTGCCGTTTGTAATTGTAGAATTATCACTAGATACTGGTCCTTCAGTTGGCAAACAACATTCAATATTTTTATTGGTGACCTGAATGTAATAATAACAGCATAGTTTTTAGTGATAAACTTGTAACTTTTTCGTTTCCAAAAATTTAAGTTATACAATTTTCAAATAAATGTAATTTTTTTCAAAAATATCCTTATGTAAGGTCCCATTTAAGTCACAAGACTTTCAAAACACGAAAAAATAATGGTTGTCATTTAAAAAATTCGAGAATGTAGTGACTATGCCAAAACCGATGACGTCACAGTAATAATTAATAGAGCGAAAGGTGAAATTTGAAAAAGCAAAATCCACGTGCTTTGACGATTTTTTAAAAATATCTGCTGAAAACTTCAGACAGAAACCAATGTGGTTGCAAGTAAATTATATAGACTATTATATATGAATCTAGACGTCAAACTGAAATGGAAGTGTAAAATTGCACATACATACTTCAACAAATTATTTATCCAGATCTTAAGACCAGTGTGGTTATATGATGATATTATGTGCTAGTGACTCCAATATCAAGTGTACACAAATTCCGATCAAAAAATTAAGAAATCTGCTGAAAAACATTAACCTAAGTTGAACCTCCATGTCAACGCAGAGGCTCTTCAACTGCTTGATCACCAAGAGTATGATATCAGTTTAAAATTTACAGAACAGAGATTAAGATTTATGGGAAAAAAATTAATGGTTAGTCCTAGAGAATACCTTTAAATGTAAACACAGTTAGGCAGTGCTATCAAAGTTCTATTCAGAAAAAAAATTGTGTCATAAACCAAACACATTATAATTCCACACTTTATGGTTATTACATGTGCATAAAATCGATAACAATTTAAAAGTATTAAGTAAATGTATGTAATTATCCTTATTCTAAAAATAGAATTGAAGGTACTGAAATAATAACCATTAATGTAAATGTCATTTATAAATGCGTCAGAATTTGATCTTCTTTCTAAAAATAAAACCATCCTCTGTCCAGAAGTAGACCTTAATGATGTAGGCCAAATTTTATCTTCGCGAGATTTCATTGTTTTTATTGTAACAACAAAACGGTCAGAAATTAAATCTATTACGTTGTTTGTAACAAAGCACAGATGTGATTTCCGGCGCCTCATAAATCGACGTTTAACATTTTGCTAAAAGATTCTTTTTTCAGCGCGCCTGAAATATCAATATCGATATAGACGCTCATTTCCCTTTTACAAACGTACACTTCAAACTAATATTTGCGTCTATAAGTGCTTTTACCAGTATCATCCGCAATCCAATTTATCAGCGCCTTGATAAGCTCCTAAAGGGAATACTATAAAACAACTCCGTTATGAGCTTTTCAGGCACAATTCCAAACACTGGCAAATTGACGTTCTCGCAAAATTGGGCAATTGCCACAATTTTAAAAATACACGCAATTACGTTCAGATTTTTGACACTTTAATTACATTTCTTTTCAAACGCTTTAATGAGCTTCGTATGAATATGGGTTTAAAAGCTTTTTTTTTTGTAGATAAATTGAGTAACAATCTTTATTGTATGATTAATTCTTTAATCATTATTGGTGCATGTAAATATATAAGTTGTAGTCGTAGTTTTTAAATTTTTTGTGGTTTATTGCCCTGAAATGTCATCATTGACCAATGTCAGGTAAACTAGTGACACTTCCGTAGATAAATGAAAATCGTTAAAAAGCTGATTGTTTATGTATGTACTACAGCTTTGAGAAATAGGAGAAATCGTAGTAATCAAGATTAACAATTTAAGCAACGCTGGTACCGCTTGTCTGATTCCGGAAGAAGTAGCGGATGAAAAAGTTATTCAAGCAACTTTAAGATCACTTTTATTATACAACGAAACCCGTAGTCGAAATAATTCAAATAGCGGCAACAAATCTACGATACTAGCATACCGTCTGCGGCTCAACAACCACAGCCAATAGCAAAAAATTTATAATTTGTTACTAGCAAAAATCAACTAGTTAGATTTTTTAGGTACATTTTAAATTGTTCTTGCTGTATGATATGCTATTTACTTCTCGTTAGTTCACAAATTTTATTTGATTTTATTTCCGATATTAATTAAAAACAGTGCGTCGATGGCTTAACGCATTAGGGTCGTTAAATCAAGCGTCAGATCCGCTTGACAGTTACCACGATATTTCGGGGAAAGATGTCGAATTGCTACGGGTAAGATTACGTCTATCACAAGAACACGTGATACTTAATTCTTTTTATTTTTTTCTTCCTGTAATTACTTTTGAGGCTATTCTCACTGAGTGTGTGATTGGTACTACTTAACGTCATCGCCAACATCAGGGACAGTTACGAGTAACTAGCCGCTGAAAACTTAATGTTCATCGCATTTGGCGTCAGTTCCATGCATGGACCCACCGCAGAATATATCCTGCAAGTTTGTTATTTAAAACACCTTACCTTTCATGCGATTATTTAAATTAATGTTACGTTTATTACGTCGCTCTTCAAGTAAACATCGAAAGTATTGTTTTAAATTTAAAGTTGATTTAGTGGACTAGCTGATTGTGTCCCTATCTTTAGAGGACATATTTGTTGCTTGTTATACTGAGGGTGGCGCTCAGCGTTTCTATTGTAGTTGCTAATTATTCTAATTCGGGTAATAAAAGATACGACAATTAGATTGTATGTACCTACGGGCTCCGACTTTGAGCTAGAATTAACTTTATGCATTTGACTTTTTCGTTCTAGTTATTGTACTAATTATAAATAACTATGCGCTGGTCAAATTTGCTTAATTATCAAATTGTTTTTTTCACTAGTTATATTGTATGCTAATTAAAAAATTCTACCAGTTCATCACACACCATTGTGTTACCTAATTTTGCGGCAAAAAATAAAAAGATTTTGGCGCTTAGGTGGAAACAGTATATACTACTCAATATCTATATAATGTAAACGACATTACTATGTGTTTGATCGTAGCTGCCATGGAATCTCTTTAAAGCTGAGTTGAGATCCATGTTTAGTTGTTTGTAGAGTAAACTTGTCTTAATGAAACCACTTGAAGTGAGAAAGTGGAACAGAACGAAAAAATTTTCAGTTTACTTTAATAAAAATTATTTTAGAAAATAAGGTTAATACACCCGTACTTCAAATGATTGAGTATGTTATTGAAGGCATAGACGATAGAATAACTCTACAAAAAAGTGCAAACAAGAATGAGTGGTTTCGGTCTTTGCCAGATCTTTCCATCGTTAACTCCGCCCCGCCCTAATTCGAACGACCATTGACGCTTTCTCTTCTTTATATACGAAGGTATTTCTCTAATTACACAAACCTCTTTTAGTCTAGAATCGGGCTTGGTCACAAGTTGATTACTTTAAACTTTTTTTTCTTTGTTTCAAGTTTCTCGCCCTGATGAAGCCCCTTACAATACGTGGCGAAACGTTGGCAACTACGGTTATCTTTTTGACACGGTCCAATCCCGGAAGGGTTTCTGTACCAATAATGACCGGCCGTTGAAGTCTCAATTATTAGATCTTCTATGCATTGTGAAAAACATATCAAATGAAGAGAAAGTATTTACTAGGTCAGTTATCCGGTTTACAAAAGACCGTGACATACCGAAAGTAACGCAGGTGGAACTAATGATAATGCTACTAGTACTACATCTTTCGCTCGAAGGCTATGTTTTTACAACTGCACTTCGTTTCCAACTGAACTAACCCAACAAGGGAATGCTTATGCGCTGTTTTGCGTCTAAGCATTTGAACTCCAACGCCACAGAACAGCCTGACCAGGCTTACACGATCGACTTGCAATAAGTCACCATACGAATCCAACCCCTGGTTGACAAGGGATTCCAGCAGCGAGATATTCCGACCCCGGCTTGTTGTCGGTAACCCGTAGTTCCGACAAGTCTCCAGATCGGACAGTATTTCAATCTATCTGGGAATAGGTCCGGCAGTACCCGATCGACCGACAGGAGGCCACCTCCTCTAACTCTAGGTACAATTACACCTTTGTTAGTTGATAATTCAAAGGACGCGACGATTCTTCAGCTTAGGTCATTTCCAAGCCACGGAGAATGGAGGCTGGATTGTAGAAGACAACGCCCGTCGATGCAAAGCGATTAGTCTTGTGAGAGAGCTGTGTGATAAGCTGAACGTCGAGTGAGCCGTCAAGAAACCCTGTATATAGCGCTAACAACAAACTCCCGATAACTACCTCAAACTTGCACGTAAACCCAGGCTGCTAATCAGTGGCCAGCCACCAAGTGCACCACAGTAGAACTACCCGGGTCTATCAACAGCCTTCGATAAGACCACCGACGATAATGTGTCGAGAAGGCCACAGGGCTGCGTCAAGAGCCGGACAAGAAGTTGGCAAACTACATCTCGAAGATTGGTTCAATTATGTTTCAACCTCAAAAAATCGCCGTCCTTCAGATAGATTCATCCTAAACTTTGTGAAGGGAGCACCAGCAACCAGACAAGACCAACCAGAATTCTTCAGCCCTCGTACTGGGGACCTCACTCTATCTGTTTGCTTTTGTTTCTAGCGTCCAAGCAGAAGCCCTAATTCCCCCTAAGAATGTTGGTTATATAACAGCATGCTAGCGACCAGTATACCTTCGGCCTTATACTATACAGGTGTGTAACTAAAATTGGCACAATCAACTCAACTCTCCAACTTGGCTAATACCAACCTAATCTTGGAACCAGAAAGTTCGAGGCGTACCAAAGTCCAAACCAATAAAGTTAAGGTGTTCAGCAGCACACATTCAAAGTCACCCCAATCTACCTCAGGTGCAATTATGGCAACGTCGCTTAATATTTTAAGTAATACCGGAATATACTTGGTTTATTGTTATGCTTACAAGGGAATGCAAATGATCGGGCATTCACGAACCCCACACAGATCCCAGATAAGTTTGACCCATTTAACGTTAAGTCCAGATTCCGATTGTTCAGACCTACTGCGTCATCCTGCGATGGAGTGGAATCCGGTATCACCAGGGGCTACCGCCCGTAACGCAGGGTCAAAATCCATAGAGAAAAAGAAGCTTTTGTTTTAAATGTGGAACTGTCTATTATCAGTTTTGTAAATGTCCAAAACACATAAAAGTGAATCTACTAACAACACCGTCTTCGGTTAATCCATACACTGTTAGGGTGTCATTTTTTGTAACTGAGTCTCAGGTAAAGTACCAATCGAACTACCAGGGTTAATAGAGACGAAAAGCTTCATTAGTTTAATTAAATAAGAGGTGTTAAAAACTAAATTAACCACAGCTCCAGCTTTAGAAATTTATTCCTCTTTGCTAGAAACAGAACTGTACTACGTTGCCAGTGTCAAAAGTTATTGGGTAATCCTCTTGCAAAACAAAGTTGTAGTTATTTCCAACCGACATGTTATTTCGGTAGACGAACCACAGAAGCTGAATTAAAACTTCATAGTTATGAACTAGAGTTAGTGAGAATTAATCATGCTCTTGATGGTTTCAGAGGTGATCTGGTTTCAGATAGGTGGTTGTTAGTTCTTCTAAATTATGATTACGAATTAGTTCTTGTGATAGTGATCAAATCAGGCATGTAGATGCTTTGCAGACATCATAACATTTAGTACTAGAGGAAAACACATTTCAATCTTTCAATTGCTGAAGATCTTGATCAATCAATAGCAAAAATAAAAACTAAGTTGCAGAAAAAAGAAAGCTCATATTTTGAATTGCGTAATGGGTTAGTGTACAGAAAGTAGAGTTGTAAAATTTTACATTATGTTCCTTCTTTGATGAAAAATAATATATTATGTTTGTGTTATGACAACTTAGGGCACTAGTTGATAAAACATTCCAATATTTCATCTGTAGCTATTGGTTTCCAAAACCTGAGCATTATATAACAAATTGTAAAGTGTTTAACATACTCCCGAAATGTAAGCAAAGTGGAAGGCATTTTGCATAACATTCCAAATGAGAATAAACCTTTTATTAAATATAAATCACTACAGTCCGCTTGAAAATCTACTACTGGGAAAAAATAGATTTTTCGAAATCATTGATTCTTTCACCAGTTTGTTAAACTTTTGAAATGTGAAATTAAGTAAGGCTTCTGACGCTATATACTCACTTGCGAACATATTTTTTATATTATAATTGTCCTTTAAGACTTATTTCTAATCAAAGGCCCGCCTTCACATCAAAGGAAGAGGTTGGCATTATCCATGTTAAAATTTCGGTTGTCACACCTAAAGGTCAAATCAAAAGGGTCAATAGAGACTTGACTCCTATGTTATTTAAACTATTTTTGTCCTATTTTTTGACATGGGATAAGGTATTAAGCCACGTCGAATTGCACCATTACCAATTATTGAGTGCAGATCGACTGGCAACTCCACTATGCTGTTGTTTGGCTTTCACAAATTAAAAAATCTTCAGTTATAGATAGTCTTGCGAGGTCGTAAAATGTTTAGACTATAACCGATATCGATATGAGGATATCAAAAGATTTCAGGTCACTTAAATTTGTACAGTGACAAAACCAATAATAAAAAAAAGAATAGGGCCACAATGTAACCCTTGTAGTACACCAGAAGTAAAAAGTAAAAATGGAACCATGTAAAACCAATTTTAACTTGTTAAGTTTGACAACTACCGAATAGTGTTAGATCTAAAACCCATCAAATTTAATTAATATAGAAGAAGTCGGTGGTTCTATTTATCAAAAGCTTTAGAATAATCAGTGTAGACTAAATCTATTTTACATCTCGCAGAAAAACCTTCACTCAAAAAAACACAAAATATTCCATCAAATTAGACAATGTAGATCTGTTAGGCTAAAAACCGTGCTGTTTACAAGATACAACACATGACGATGACCATTGTAACTGCTTAGCCACAATACAATCAAGCATTTTAGAAATAACTAATTGATTGCAAACACCGGATTTAAAAATTAATACTACATAACTACTTTCAAATATTCGAAAAATATACCTTCATTAACAGATGATACAAATAAGTAAATACTGGAGTAGAAATCGAAAACTGACATCTATTTAATAGAATATTAGGAATACACCGTCAAGTCTTGGGTTACATAAAAACTTCAGATCTGATATCTGATTAAATATATCAGAAGATTAACAGCTAAGCCGCTATCATTAACCCAAACAGGGTACTTTATATCCAAGGAGGATTATTGGAATTCTCAGTTACATACGCAAAGAAAAGTATTCTGAAAACATTTTACATACTTTATCGACACCAGTAGCAAGACGTTGATTATACTTATGACATATTAGTCGAATTCCAATTTCTGAATTTCCGATCACAAACATATTTTCAGAAATAGGACGGAGTATTTGATAAACAATTGTTCACATTTTAAAATAAAGTAAATATAGTTTACAACACAAATATTACACTGAGTTCTTAAAGACTTAAAAAGATAGTTATTAATGTTGTCAGTGATTGATAAGATAGAATAAACGGTTTCTTTCTATGACAAAGATCTATCAGTTCCTTATTGAACCATCGAGAAGAAAGTGTTGCTTAGGATATTTTAATATTTTAATTAGGGATGAAATTATTAATACCAGAAAAACTATTTGATAAAATCAAGTGCATGTTTCTAAATTCATAAAATCATCCCATTGAAGAGAAGTAATAAACTCATTTAAGCCAACGTAGTCACCCTTAACAAAATCAGAAACTTCCATTTCATAAAATAAAATGTTAGCAGATGGAAACATTGGATAACCAAGAATATGAAAAATGTGATGTAAACTATTTGGAAATAAAAGTTCAAGAAAACGAATGACTTCCAAATTATCGATATTTCTAAAAATAAGATCAAGAAAAACATTACGAATCTTATTGACTTGTCTCAAGTTCATGAACAAATACGTTAGCACATTAACAACGTCGCCACTTTTTCTCGATTACCTGTTTTGTCCGCTAATTATAAATTATTCAGCATCCACGCCCACATATGTGGCGTATCGTACAAGACAGTTTGTTAGTTTGTTTAACGTTTCTATTTAGTATTTCTAAAATAACTCGTATCGTGTAGCTTTATATATACTCAATTGTTGTGTATTTGATATGTGTTTGTGTCTATAACTGGACTAATCGTTTACAACAATTGTATTCTACAGTTGGTTTGTTTCTGTGTCTAAAAATCCCTAGTTGCTTTGTGAATCTTTTGTTGGTGTGCCTTCTAGTACTTCTTTATTAATGTAAAGCCTTCGACTTAATTACTACGGAATACACTCACGATCCCTCACCGACTAGCAGAGCTACGGAGGTTTTCGTTATTGCATGTTGATAACAACAAACCATAATAAGTAACAATAATTGATTTTAGTTTTGTGGTATTTAATGTCGTGTTTCGTAAATACTGATAACTTATTTATTTGTAAGAAGTTATGTTTTTTTTATTTTTCATAATGCATTTTGTAATAGAAGTTGACATGGTGAAACGCATTGCAAAGATAGAAATTACGTAAAAACACTCTACAATAATTTATAAATTAACTAGAATTTGTCTCGTTTGTATAAAGAACGGCTTTGCATTCTGTTTTTAAGAACAAGATTTAATTATATTTAAAGCTTAATAATTTCAGAAGAATGTGTACAAAGATTGTAAGCATTCTGGCACTTAAATCTTGGCATTTTTGTTCAAATACGTAATTTTTGAACAGTGTAACGATAACAAGATTATAATAATTAGACAAGGGAACCAAAAAATTAGTGAAATGTTGCTGCCGAAACCAGAGCAGGGTTAAAGTGCTGCTCAAATAATTACATTTATTTTGCTGGTTTGTGTCAGTTCCAACATAAACATAAAAATAATATTTAAATCATTGTTTAATTAACTAAATTACAAATTAAATAATCACACATATTTAATCAAAATGGATAATTTAAACTTTGAATCTTAATTTTCTTAGCGTATACTATGAATCTACAACCCATTAAAAAGAAAAGTTTTAGAGTTCTAATTTACTCGTTAAATTGAATCGATCAATTAGCGGAAAAACGGAGTGCTTGAAAAATGTCGTGACTCTCAGTATTATATCTATTTAAATTAAAAGTGATTGATAAAGGTTGTATTGTTTAAAATGGGTACAGTTGTAAGTTTGTAAGTGGTTCCTATTTGCACGCGTTGTATTATTTATATGTGGTTGAAAGGGCGGTGCTGAATTGACAAGGTTGTTGTAATTATGCGGTCCTCAATTTCAACACATTGTAGTTACTACTATAAATTTCTAAGATTTGAGTTTCCGTGTTTGCATTCTTTGGAACTTATCCATTTTAATGACCCTCCTAATAGCGACCACCTCTCGATAACGGCCACGGCCAGTTATTTGTAAACTTTCTTGAAAAAATACATGTAATTCTACCTCTCATTTCCGGCCATTCTTAAGTAAAGTCATTAGTAGACAACAGCTTAGCGTTCAAGTTGTGCATAATATATAATTGTTTCATTGTGTGAGGTTTAAGTAATTACCGGTATTTAAGAACGGATTTAATTAATTTAATTTGTTCGATTTAGAATATATAGTCATTACAGAGAATGTGCAATTAAAAGTCTCATTAAGCTCACCCCAAAAATCGTATTTTGCGTACATAGTTTGAGTTAGTATGTTCTACAGTGCTGTTACATTATAGACGTACAGAAAAATTACAATGTCGCTAAAAAGAAAACGTTTGTCACTTAAAGAGAAAATTGAATATAATTGTGGAAAATAAAAAGTTCAATATCAGTGCTAGAAAGTTGGCTGAAAAATTTAGTGTTGGAAGAACACAGTTAACGATATTTTAAAAAAACAAATGTGATTTAAAAGCTATTTGAAGAAGGTTCCAATACAGAGGCAGAAAGAGAAAATTTCCTAGAACTGAAGGTTTTAGAAATTGACCGAGTAGTTTACAATTGGTTTTGGTTTTTGCGGGGAGTCAACTGATATTAACTTGGACACTGTTGAAGCTTGGAAAGCAAAACTGTCAGTAATATTGAAGGAGTATTTACCCAAAAATGTGTACAATGCTGACATGATCGGATTTTTAACCTTGCAATGCCAAAGAAAACGTTCTATTTAAAAACGATAAATGTAGTGGTAAAACTGCAAAACAAAGATTGACCATTTTATTTTGTACAAATATAGAAGGTGATAAGAAATATCCGTTAATCATTAGAAAAGTAAACACCCAAGATGTTTTAAAGGCTCTGATATCAACAAATTGCCCTTAGAAAGTATTTCTAATAAAAGCGGATGACGGTAGGATTATGACTTCCTGGCTAAAAAATTTAATGAAAAAATGAAAACAAAAATAGAAAAGTTTTATTATTACTGGATAATGCCACGTCTCATCCCAAAGTGACTCTTGAAAATGTGAACATTGTTTTCTACCCAAAACACCACATCTCATTGCCAGCCACTGGATCTAGGAATTATCAAAAAATTTAAGATGGCCTACAGGAAGTTTTTAATAAAAGGCTGCTAACATTCACAAATACCGAACGTCCTTTTGAAGATGCGGAAAAAGTATCAATTTAACCAGCGCTTTAGTTTGGATATCAGTAGCCTGGAGAAACGTTTCGCCCATTACAATTGGTAAATGTTTTGCGAAAGCAGGAATTCTCGAAAAAGGTCTTGCAAGAAGATTTTGATGAAAAAGACGAAATTCCACTAGCTCCGCTTTTTCCTGTATTACTAGAAGGTAATCAACGTGTAAGCCTATGCATCTATTTTAATTTAATTAATTTAAGTATTCAAGATATAATCAGTGAATTAGACTATAGTGAAAGCTGTGATTCGAACAATGAAAGTGGTGCAGAAGAATCTGAAGTTTACGTCAAACATTAAAGATATGGGTGAAATGTGTGGATAAACTAAGAAATGTGCAAAATTTTCTATTTTCTAATGATAAGAGTGAGTGGCTAGCGGTAGAAGTACTTCAAATTTTATCAAAATGTGAATCTTCTGTTTTACAAACTAAACTTAAAAATGTAAACCAAATCTCAATACAAAAATATTTCACAAAAATGTAATTTAATGATATGTATACGTATGTAATTAATTATTATAATAGGTATAACGAGCAATTAGAAAATAGGTACATAATTATGTAAATGTATATATTATGTATTCAATACGTATAACTCTTCCATTATTATATCGTCTAATTATTTAATGCATCAGCACATTTATAGTTATTTTTAATTCAGTTATATAGTACCCTATAGCGAACCGTATTAAATTCCATACTTAAGATTTTAACAAACAACGCATAGAAATACATGTTTTTTCCTCCCAATAACAGCTACCTCCATATACCGGTCAGTTTTGCAGCAAATTTTAGTGACCGCTATTTAGAAGTTTTACTGTACTTATATTATATTAATCAGGAGATAGCCAAAATACAGAAATACCGGTATGGAAGCGCCAAACGTCCGCCATACGTTAGAGAAATTGGCTCGTTTTCACAAGTATGGCCGACATTTGCCGTCGCAAATTGCATTTCCGTACTTTGGTTACTGCTGATTTGATATAATCACAATAATGTCACTATTCCTCAAAACCTGTATTTTTTATTCACACTTAGAGCGGTAACGACCTAACTGTCCATGGTTTGTGAAGTTGACACCGGTTATATAAGGTATAAGAAGAAAAATGTCAAACATTGTAATCGGAAATGACAGGATGTTTCATTTAATTTTATCAAGTTATTCATCATTTTGGGTTACAAAGTTTGACGTTATTTTTCATGTCCTGCATAACCGAGGGCAACTTTTAAACCATAAACAGTTAAAGGTCCTCTAAGTGTAAATAAAATTTAAGTTTGCTTATTTCAAACCATGACCTAAAATGTGAAATATCTTAATGCCCAATATTGACCCAATAAAGTGTTTGTAAAATCGATATCTCAAAAGTATTACTTTTGGCGGTTTTTTTCATTTATCTATTTTTATGAATTTTTGGTTTAATAATTTTAGTTTTGTACAATTTTCGGCCTGTTAGCTTAGACAACCAAAACGTTAGTGTAACTTTAACGTTATTTGCGTGTAAATTGTCCTTCCTTCTTGCGTAGAATCCGTCTCTTTAGAACGTCAATTTAGTTTTATTACGATAGATAGTGTGGAATGCCTTCCTACTTGTAGATACGCATTATTCCAGTTCCGCAATCGTTTGTTTTAGTAGCTCCGACGGTATACAGGTTGTTTTCATTATAACTGAAGGTGAAGTACTTTAATTTATTAAATAATATATTGTGTTCACTGTGTCGGGAAGCCGTAAGTGAAATGAATTTTCTTATCTTTGCAAACACCATTTTGGCATCCTTTTTAGAAGTTCTACCGGAGGGACCAACCATTGAACAACTGCAACAACTAAAGATTAACCAGCCCATGATTTGTGTTCCATCCCTTAACTTTGTACTGCTAGTGTTATCTATCACAACCCTGTGTTCTAGGCAGGAGTTTTTCTGATTTTTCTACAAATGAACCGCTGTACTTTATTACCGTATCAACAAGTAGTCAATCAATCAACTTTCGTTCGTTCTGCATCAATATCATTTGAAAATATATCTGAAGTCCTTAATTACCACACTTCAAATAAAACAATTTGACAGCTAAGTATTGTAATTACAGTTTATATATTTTAAGTGCTTTATTTTTTAGACTTTCATGATTGTAGTTACCCGTGTTTAGAAACCGAACAGTTTAATTTGCCACTAATTAACAATTGGCGCCTATTTGGAAAACTTTGTAAGCGTGAGGTCTCGACATAACGTGTTCACATTTGTTGGTGCCAATATTTCGTTATCCATTCAAATCACTTTCATGGTTTAGAAACATTTAGTAGGGATGCTGACGTAACTTGTTTGAGATTACATTCGTATTAGGAATAATTAGGGTAGGGTGATCGGGCAAAAGTCCGAACTTTCCAATTTTAATTTTTTTGATAAAAAGTGTTCTATTTTACAGAAACTAAACATTCAAGAGATTAATTCTGACCCTCTTACGCAACTTATTTTATACTACTTTTAGCCGAAAAATTCAGAGAGAATTGTTAAAATTAGTCCACGAGCAACGATGCGATTTCGGACTTTTGCTCCACACTTTAAAAAATTAGATGAAAGAAACACACACAATGGAAAAAATCTGTTTAATCTAAATATAAAGATAGTCCAGGGACATGATAAAACTCTTTTCAACAACTTAGGGGTTTTAAAAATTTTTTTAATGTCACTAAAAGGATAATAAAGTTCGTCAGGTTGGTTAGGCCATTTGAAGTTCTTCTGACTCTTCTCTAAACACTTGACTAAAACTCTGTCTTCCTCTCTTCTGGTCACTAATCCAGGAAACAAATTTCCTTCATATAGCACAGCAACCCACACGAGTCTACCTGGATTTGAGAATTTTGCACCAGATCAGGTTGCTCAGGCTGTGCTGCATCCCATTCACTACCACTGTCGGTATCCCTACAGACTGACCGACTTCACTTTCTAAATCACTTTCAGGCCCGAATAACCCCTTGCGTGCTTTTTTTCTTCATTTCGCTAGGTTTCTTGTGAGCTTTACTAGCAGCTTTCTCTTCCTTTGGCTCTTCTAGATTTTTTAACTTTTTCCAGACGTTGTTTGTTTGGAGTCGCTGTAAGTATTGTGGATTTTTAGCCCCTTTCTTATCCTCTTGCGCTTGGTTGTTGTTTTGGGAAGTGGAAGTATGTCGGCTGGAGATACAGGCGTAGGCCTAAGTCATCAATGTTACAGGAAGTAGTTGGTGTTACAGGATCCATCACGTCGTCTAACACAGTACTGACAATTGGATTGATGTCTGGCAGACTGATCGACATCGAGGTGGAAGGTCCATCTTCAATTTCATCATTAAAGACTATTCATTGTTGATCTTCTTCCTCTTGATGCGTAACTTCGGCAAACGCAAAATCTTCCATCGTCAAAAATTTGTATTTAAAGGGTAAATTCCAGTTATCCTAAACCTTCAATAGCCTTTTCCCAGTTGTAGCTTCGAAGGCAATTTTAAAAAATTGCGCTACATGGTAGACAGTTGCCACTTGACCAGCATGCGATGTTGTCCAATCATCTAGAGCTCGGTCGTAGTGAACTTTAAGCGATCTGAAGAAAACCCGATCTAGAGGTTGGGTCTTATGAGACGAGTGAGGTGGTAGTGACAGCATATGAATGTTCAAGTTTTCGTTTTTGTAATGGATGCAAGACTGACGTGTGAAGAATGGTTGTTCAAGGATAAGTAGTATCGGACTTCCAACAGATGGGTGCGTGTGAACAGCAAAATGTTCGAGCCATTCAAAAACATGTCACTAGTCATGTAACCCTTGTCTGAGACGGCCATTGTACAACCTACAGGACCATCTTTGACCAAGAGAGGCTGCATTCTTTTCCTCTTAAATATGAACATTGGTGGGACGTAATTTCCACCAGCTGACATACTGCAAACCGCCGTCACAGTTTGACCTTGCTCGCTCGATACCGTTTTCCAGCTTGTTTTTCCCAACTGGCGCCACTGTTTTGGTAGGATGCTTGGCACCGTTTGTACTTCAGTTTCATCCATGTTATAAATGCTATGGGAAGGAAATTTAAATTTATCCATCATGCCCTTCAAATTATTAAAGTATGCTTGGAGTTGTATTCTATTAAAGCCCATTACTCGTGCGACGCTTATCTTTCTTGCTTGTCTCAGACTAAGGCGATTCTCCTGAATAAACTTTCGTGCAAAATTACGACCGGCCATTTTCACTTCTTTGTTGAATGGATGTATTATTTTGTTTTTGTATAAAAGTTGCCTTAGCTTTTATCGAACGTTTATGAGTTCGCTTTACGTGCTTCACCATCCACGTTTTGCTTCTGATTAAACACACTGCGAAAGCGGCCCAACTTAGTGCCGCTTCTTCTTTATACGCTTGCGAAGAGTGGCTTCATTGAACCCAACAGCCCTTGCAGCTGCTGATAAATCAAGCCACTTTTATTAACCCATTGGCCTCCTTAAGCAACTCCTCCGTCAATGGTTTTCTCTCGGTTTTTCTCTGGTAATTACTAATAATAAACAATTTACGCTTTAACAAAAAAACAAAAAACCTAAAACCTGTTAATTGCTATCCATAATATTTAGAAAAGTCTAACGTGCTAATTTTCTTTTAAAAAATAGTTAGCAAATAGTCGTACTTTGTCACATATGCTGTACGGACTTTGCCCCAAATGTCTAAAGAAAAATACAAACAAAATCTAGCGCTGAGGTATTCTATAAATGTCAGGTATAATGTTAGTCCATCAAAAACAACATATTTTCAAATGATAAAAATCTGCATGGGTTCTTTAGAATATTTTTTATTCCTTAAATTGACTATTGCATCTACTAACATATTACATTGAATAAAGCAAAAACGAACTTAACCGCATACTTAACCCAAATGTAAACAAATACGATAAACATTAAATTGAAAAGGTTACCAACATACCAAAACAAATACCCCGCCTGCTGCCCCGTAACATTAAAAGCGCGAAAAAATTTAAGGTTCGTACTTTTGCTAACCACCCCTAATTGTATCGAAACTTGAATTGTTTATTCATTAGCTTAATATTATTTTCTTAGAAACAATTTATCGGTGATGATGATGCAGTGTTCACATAATTTACAATTGTTACTTACTATAATTTTTTTTGCTAAGTGGTAAAACAAGCTCTATATTTTTTATCGTTAAATAATATGTTTCTCATCGTTATCAGTTTGTTTTTTGTGTCTTAAGTCTCTACTGCTTAAGACTGTAACTACAATTGTTAGGTGACTGCCCATTATTATGACGCATCGTTTCTGATTACTGCAGGATGCTTCAGAAACAACTACTAACCTCTTTAAACGTAAAGTTTAGATAAGAACAAACTGGTGGGGCCAACTTTTGAGTGAAGACTCGTCTACGTAAAGTCTCTAGAGTTTTTCACGTAGATTAAGTATAAAAATTAAAAAATATGTTTCCATTTAAAATGTCAAAATTGATTAGGTGGTCCATGGAAGTTAAGCAACCGTATAATTAAATATATATTTTTAAATTGTAGCTTACATTGAAGAATCTAAAAATGGTTCTAACTGGATTTTGAAAAGTATTCACTTTTTAAAAGCAATATCAAAGGGTAGTACGTACTACCATGACAAAATAAGAAAAAAGTAATTTATAATTAAAATGGTAAACTACATAAATTACACACATAACATAATGCACGATGAAATCAGTTTTTATCAAAATCAAACATTTATATTGGTTTATTTAAACTCCAACATTAATTTCCCCATAAAATGTTCAGTAATGCGTTCAGTATGTAAACAAAAAGTTCACTTCAATGAACAAAAAACCATTTTATAATTTTTTAAATATTTCGATTTCGACCTCAAAAAAGTTAAAATTCATATATAAAATAAACATTTGAAGGTAGCATATTTCTACATTGATAGAAATACGTATTCGGGTCGTGAACGCAAGAAGTAATCAATGGGATTCGAAGTGTAAGTAAATAATTTTCAAATAAATGGTTGTTTATAATTTGTTATGTATGTGTACTTACTTGATTACAATAACAAATTGAGTTATGCCTATTATTATGTATCATGAACATCGATGTTTTATAATAAGCCTTGCAAATCTCGTTAAAAAATTAACCATACAGTGTTGTTTCATAATCGTGATAATTTTGAGTTTTATGCTACCTAATAAATCACGGATTATTAGGATTTTACATCCTGTTTGAACCACATAATTTTATAATAATTATGCAGTACAGAGTTATCCATTATTTGAATTGTGCAGGGTGAGTTTCTTCGGTAGTTTTAAAGAAAAGTACCCTTATTATACAAAATGGAGAAAATCTGATGTCGGGGTCCAGGGTCCTTTTTTAGAGATAAACTCAGATCCAAAAGAAAAATTTGATACATCGGGTTATGAAACAAAAATTAAAATTTTTGGGATTTCGAAAATGTTGAAAATTTTATTTATAAAGATATTCAAAATCGAGTAAAAACGTTCTTCAGACATAAATTTTATCATCTATAAGTTAAAAGTTTTGACATAAAGTTGTATTATTTTAAATACAAATCGAAGTTGGCTATGGCACTGTTAAAAGCATTTTTTTCTTCTTTACAAAATATATATGGGTTAAAGCAGTTAAATTAAATAATAATAATTTTATTATTATTATTATTAATATTATTATTATTAGAAATAGGTAAAGGCAGAGAAAACCTATTATGCCTATTAACAATGTACAACATTCGTAAGCAAACAATATTCCTTTAAATAAAATTAAATAAAATTTAATTACTAAAACAAAATAATTTTAATTATAATAAAACAAAAGTTTGTCAACTCTATTTTTAAAGGCGTTTACAGAGAGGCAATGAGTCAACAACCTCGGGTGGGAGACTGTTCCAAACGTCAAACACTCTGTTGGTTAGGAATGCTTTCCTAGTGCGAGATGTAAACTTTTCTTTTTTTGAGTTTTAGAGTGTCCACGCAGCCTTGTATCATTGCTCAAGGAGAATAATAGATTTAAAATTTCCAAAATTGAATTTGAGTATGAGAAACGTTATTATTAAATCACCTGGGAGGCGACGGACTTTTAAATGTAATAAGGTTTATTTCCTTTAACCGTTCCGTGTATGAAGGTCTACTTCGGCCGTATGAAGTCGTGTCACCCGACGTTAGAAAGTTTTCAAAGTTCTTGAAGGTCCCGATTAAGAGTAGGATTCCATACTGGACCGAAGCGTATTCTAGGATAGGACGCACGTAACGTGATTGTATATTTTACGGTAGCTCATAGGTGAGGTAGTAGCGAAAAGGATTGCCTGACGAGATATAGTTTGGAGTTTTGCACGTTTGACTACTAAAGAGAAATGATCGTTCCACGTTAGAGTTTGTTTAACAGTGACACTCAAATCGTTATGAGACAAAACCGTCTCTAACACATGTCCATTTAAGTAATAAAGTTCATTAGGGTTATTTTTACCGATGTGGAGCACTTTATTATTATTCGTGTTTTCAATTTTTTTTTTAACGTGGCAGACGAAAAAAATTGGATCTGATGATAAAAAACATTTCAATTATGGGATGAAATAACAAATTAACAGACGTTAAAGAGATATAGTATAATGATCTACAAATATTTTCAATTTGTGCACCGTTCTTTTCAATACACAATTGTGGCATTTTGACGATTTATTATAAACAATATTTTTTAAAAAAACCTAAAGAAAATAATCTAAATCGGTCCAGAAGTTCCCATCCACCGATTAGGAAACTTTAAAGATAAATAATCTATTTACCGCTCTAGAATTGTGAGCAGAAATAATATGTTATTGTTTTGATGCTGCTGCAATGGAAGATTACCTAAAAAATTTCTCTAAATCCAGTTCGAAGAATGTTTTCGAACTATTTTCTAGAATGTAGTGTCTCTTCATAAATATGATAGAAAACATTTTGCACCTTTAATGCAGTACCAAACATTCAGCCTAAATTGCCCTGTCTTCTTTGTGCAAGTGATGATGATTGATATCATACCAGTAATGTGCATTATGCAGATGTTAAAAATTCCATCACACTGCTAATATGAGCTTCATATGAACAAATAATGAATTTAGTAAAATTTTCAACTGTTACAGAAAATGCTCCCTTCTGAATTTGACCACTGATTGATAATGGTATTTTCTAAAATTTTTAAAGAGGTGTTTGTTTTGGAATCCAACAATTTCTCTAGATGTTGTCAGTTTCCACTCGACCCAGCACCGCCACTTCATCCTGTTCAGTATTTTTCCTTCAGTATTTCTTCGGTCGTGTTTTTCAACAGTGCCATGGCCAACTTCGGTTTGTATTTAAAAAAGCTACAACTTTATCTCATAACTTTTAAATTATGCAGCGATAAAATTTATCTGATATGAGCAAATGATTCTAACTAAAAAAGTGTCTGAAGAACGTTCTTACCGAGTTTTAATATCTTTATAAATAAGAATGTTAGTTCAACATTTTCAAAGCCAAAATTTTCTTTTTGTACCATAACATGAAAACGGTTAGACATTACCTATCAAATTTTGGTTTGAGATCTCATCTAATCCATTAAAACTTTCGAAAAAACTAAATTTCGCTGGATGCATAGAAATTATCAACAGTAAGTGCTTCAAAGTAAATTAATAAGAAAATCAATTCTTAAACAGATGGAAAAGTAAACAATTAGTAATTAAAGCTAAAGATTAGTTTACGCCTCAAAATCACAAAAATCAAATCAAAATGAAACATGTCAGAAACAAGACAAATTAACCATGATATATTCATGGTTCAGATTGATGAGTCAATATCACATAACCGCTGATGAAGATGACTGAAGAGCTCAAAATGAAAAACAAAATCATTTTGTGGTTTTAGAAATTAATTTTGCACTACAATATGTTGAAGTATTGATTGTTGCGTTATGCCGTAAACCCTGTATACTAAAAAATAAAGATAATTAAAAAATACTTCTCGTAAGATATGATTTAAAGAGTATATAAAAATTTTCTGGGAGTGTCATTATGAGCTTAAAAAAATGTTGATCAAATGCTTTTTCTAAACCCGAGTTGATCATCATGTAACAGGTTTCTCTCTGAAACTATCTTGTTTATCATTTTAGCTAAAAGTTTTTTGGCCATTTTAGGTAAAACGGGCAACAAGCTAATCAGCCGATAAAACCATTGCTCGTGAGGTGGTTTTCTTGATTTGAGTACTATCTTCGTAGAAAAATATTTTAATCTGATGACATTATTACTGAAGTGTGTTAGCATAACAATTCCCATACAAGGAAGTTCCTTTATTATTTGCTTTGTAATGAAGTCATAACCTAGGGTTTTTTTTGGGACTAACGCTAATGTGAATTACGTTCGTTACTTCTTTTGGTGTGTATTGGGTAGAAGTTTACTAAGTTGTTCGGCTTTTTATCGCAATATTTGAATCTATTTATCCCTGTCCTCATCAAATGTGGATGACGGCTTTGGATCATATTTTTAAGATAGTTAGCCAAATATTTAAGCATTTTTCTTCTTTGTTTAACTACCCGTAATTTGGTGTCCTTATAGAAGGTGTGTTTTCTTAGTTGTTTTAATCTTTTAGTTGCCTTCCACTGAGCATATTCGGTGTTCTTGAGTATTTTTTAACAATTTTCTCAATTGTCGTGTTCCATTTCGTGGATGTCTTGTTGCTTGTAGCGTCTCTAGTATCTTTTGAATAAGATAAATCAAATAGTAAAGGTGTTTTTAACTTAATTCGTATCTTGCGCTGATGTTAATCTGTTACGGTTCAAAATACTTGAACCCGGACGTAGATCGCAAAGAAGTTGCATGTTGCAACAAAAATCAAATTTACCGCGCATGCTACGATTTTTCTCAGTTGGTGAATGGATTATTCAATCAATATTAATCCTTCAACGACAGGCAAGACATCTGGAGACTTTCTCTTCCCTATTGACTTTAGTAAGTTGCTTCACGAAGCTAAAATTACACGTAAAAAATCAATGTGGCTTCAATAATTGCAAGTTAAGTCTAGTGTGAAAATATAAATCAAACCGATTTCGCCGTAAGTGTTAGTTTAGTGGTTGTGGTAATTTCTAATCACAACTTATGCTTTAGCACGTGTCTTGACCTCATACTCTACTCATATCTTACTGTTTGGATAATTTCTGGGGGCGCTGGTACAAGCAATTGGGAATCCTTCGCTATGTAACAATTTATTAAACAATTTTAACAATGTAGATTATGCAGCCCATTTTACACGCGTTATTTGGACATTGCTATCAAATTCATAATATTTTGGAGGTCGTTGAAAATTGATACGAAAAGAAAAATGCTATTTTTGCATGGATACTTGAATTGTGATTTTTGGTGCAAGTAAACAGATTTATTCCCGGATCTGTAAATTCATTAAGGATTTGGATTGTTACCAAAATACCACCAGTTTAAAAAGTATAATCATTACAGTAATTGAATCAAAATTTCGTTTAATCATAAACATTATAATTTTTTTTATTGGAAAACTACTAATCGCAGGTATGTAATCTCTCTTTGTTTTCCAAGTGTTATATATATATGTGTGTTTCTTTAGTTTCCTTCTATGGGGTATGCTAGAGCGGCGTTGGTTGATAATTGCAATTTGTGCTGATTAAATTAGAGTTTCACGGGTCTGCATTCCGGATAGGACAAGGACAACCTCCAGTTATCTCCAGGGGGCCGTATGGTCTCACGAATAACATATAATTTAAGATTCTATTTTTGTTCAGTTATTCATTCATATTGTAAATATTCATTTAGTTTTAAGTTTGTGTAATAATCATGATTATTATAATTGTGAAAGTGTAATACTTTCTGAGCCTTAAAATATTCTTTTTATCCACGGCCCATAGCGCCTACTGAGGGTTCGGTAAATTTAATTCACTTTCAATTTAATTTCTGCATTTTGAATCGTACAGCTATACAAAACGTGCCGGCAATACCACGGTGTCGATCTACTTCCGAGTTGCACGGCCGATTATACGGTTGTGTCAGGTCGCGCACGCTGCGTTTCTGCTATTACGAAGGATACGACCTGCTTCGAGCTTTGTCGTCTCATCCTCCTCAGAGAAATACTACCGATCTTCTAGTAGCTGTCAACTGTCTGTCGTTAGCAAGAACCTTTCTTATCAGAACTACATGCATCAGTACACAACTAAGTTTATTGTTTAAGGAACCTATTCACTTTGCATGCGTTCGGAACTCAAATACACGTGACATTAAGCGGTTGAATCCCTAGTGTATAAGCAAATTGTTATTTGGGGTAGTCTCCATCCAGCAACGTTCGGTTTTGTTTTCACTAGCTCCCTCAGAGCTGGGGCGCTGTAAATAAAGTGACTGAAGCTAAAACAAAGGCCTTTTGGTTTGGCGGGAGCTACGCACCGTATTAGTCTGAGTTTAATCCTAGTTTTTAAGTCACCGTGTGTAAGTGACGTGTGTACGTTGAGTCTCCTTAATCACCAATCTTAAATTGGTACGCTAACTTTAATTTGGAGTGTATCAAACAAAAACTTACCTGAATTGAGACATACTTGATCGCGAACTCTAATTATTTTGTTGTTGCTAATGCACGGAAGTTTCATGCGACAGAATCTCTCACTTCTTCCAGATTCTTCTAATATTTTTAAATTGTAATTGCTATTTTTATATGTCTCTCTTGTCTCTCTGATTTGTGTTCGTTGTAGCGTAGTAGACCTTAAGTAAAACCTATTGAATTCCTGTTGGTCGGTTTTATTTCTCTCTGTTACCCAGCAGGTGGCGTCTCGCAACACAGCAGTTTAATTCTTTCAGTTCCCTCAAGGACCTCCCCATCTCACCGACTAAGCCGGACACTGCTGTGCTAACACTTACAAATATGGGATCTTCAACGAATTTAATCCGCTATTTCGAGGCCAAATGTTATTGTTCTTTTTTTTCTAGGTTGTATAGCTAGAGCCGTCACTCTCTTAGTTTTATTATTTGTGAACTACAACCGTTACAACTTCCCAATTGAAATCTGTGTCCAAATCTGAGTGATGTAATTTGTAAAAGCATTGTTTGTCTGCGGGGCAGTTTAGGGGACAATAAGCTGTATACTCTCGTAGTTGATCTGCATCAAGTCTTCTATGACCACGTTTGCTGCCTGCAGATAAGACTCTTCAATTTTTGTCCTAACAAATGATGCTGTATGCTGTTTCTTATAACAATTGCTTCACCCGGGCTAGCTTTGGTATTGTATATTTGATATTTTTGAGATTTAAAACTAGTATTTGTTGTTTGTGTGATTTTGATATCAGCAAAATATTAACCTTGTTTAGTTCTATATAGTTCTACTTTTACGTTTGTAATTTTTAATGCAATTTTCAGCACCCACAATACAAGATTGTAGACTATCTTTCAAGGGTTTGCGACTTCTAGTGTTGAATCGTGCTATCGTAACTTACGTCCAAAAATTAATTTGCATAAAGCAACTTTATCGACAGATGTGTGAAAGCAGTTCGAAAACCAACTAAGTGCAAAAATAACAATCTTTAATTGCCTGCTGTAAGTTCGCAACAGATTGCACAATAGCAAACAATCACCGGGAGAATCACAAAGTGCAGAAATGGGAAAATTATAATATCAATTTTGGGACTTAGTCGACACTAAATGTAGCAACACTTATTAGTCGTATACGGTAGGGAATATTATCGACAACATGCATTTGTACAATAGTGAACTCCACATTCAAGTTCTCTCACTCCTGAAGAGTCGCAAGAGGAAACAGGTGTAGAGTGATTCTCGGTGTTTGTTGGCTATGCACAATTTCTGCGAACTTACAGCAGGCAATTCAAGATCAGTTATTTTTGTCAACATTTAGTGAGCTATAATAATCGAAAAATCGGGACTTATGTAACTGCTTACACATCTGTCGACAAAAGTTGCTTTAAGTATAACTTTATATAATTTAGAGTTGCTTTAATTTCTTGTGTTAGATTTAGTCAAGAGTTCTCCTTGCATAACCACTCAATTTATTGCTGTTCCATTCCACGTGAAGGAAATATTTTGTTAAAGATCTCTTGGGATCCTTTATAACTTGTAGGACATGCTCCTTTACAAAGCACGCATTTAGCTGTTTTGCGATCTTCTTTTTTTTGTTTTATGTTCGATAATCATGTCGCCGTGCACTTTGCCACAACGGAATTGTTAGAGAGCATTGGTTTTTGAGTGTGGCCTATGTTTTGACATATTTTACATTAAATAATCGTATGCTTTCTCTTCAGAGTTTCAGATCTTACAATTGCATTTAACGGTTTTTTTTTATTTTGAATATTTCATCTTTGTATGAGGTAGATTTTATAATACCACCTCTGTAACTCTTTCCCTCTTTCAATTATCTTGTTTACACATTCAAAGTGAATCTTTGAGTTTTTGTAGTTTTCTATAGTGTCTATCATCCGGTAAAAGTTTATATAAGAACTTGATAATTAGATTTAGCGGGTTTTTGAACATTTTTGTTTACACCATATAAAAATAAGTGGTAGATTATTTTAATTTTTATATTGCCTTCTAGCTTTTTACTTTTTTTAAGATATCTGACAGCACTATATTTTGGAACGGTTTTTTAGCGTCCATTATTTTACAAATCAATAATTGGCTAAAACTTTTCTCATTTAACCGATTCTCTAGCTCTAATATTAGACGAGATCCCGATACTGTTGTGACCAATTTCAGACACACTGTAGGTCTGCTGTAGCATATGGCTGCTGCTATACACTGTACCATATAGAGTCAAATGCACACTGTTGATTTAAAGTGATATCCTCACTATTAATTTTTCCTGGAGTGATAATTTTCATCGTGCCCCTACTTTTGAATTATCTTTGGTTTTAGTGTTCATTCATTTCTTGGCATCATTCAGAGGCATTAATTATAAACAACAATATCGCAGAAAGTTAGTTAGATCAAAGTAATCTTATTCCGAAATTTATTAAAAATTAATTATTTAAAGCCATACATAGTTTTCAAGATAATTTCACTCAAACAATGAAATTTAAAAAAATGTATAACTTAATGTTTGTATATGATGTAAAGTTCCTAATTTAATGGCACAACTCATAATATGTACAAAAATTGACATTAATTATTATGTTGACTTTAGATAGATAGCGCATAGTGCACTATTTTAAACACCTCTTCAGGAGAAAGGTACAAATAACAATGATTACGGTTCAATATAGCCCCAATTATTCTAACTAATTTAGATAAATTGTAGAACATGAGTCTATCGTGCACTTGGGCGTATTCAATACCTCTTTTGGGGGTACAGCACAAATTATAATATTTATGGCACAAATTAGCACAAATTGAGCACTAATTATCCTAATAACTTTCGATGGATTTTTGAACATGGATACGTGCATCATGCACTTGGGCGTACCCGCTACTTAATATTTGTTACAAGAAAACTGCACAAATTATAATAATTGTGGCACAAACTGAGCACTAATTAGCACCACACTATACAGGTTGATACTGATCTTCTGGGGCACCATACATTTACATCACAATACCGTACCGTACGAATAAATAAATAAATAAAATCAGTACTATTTTCATAAAAATTCTCAATATGGGTACGTCCAACTGAACAGACCTAAACATTTCTTTGCTGTGGTAGAATGCTGAATTGGTTGTTATTACATTAGAATTTTGATTGTTTTGCATTTTCAGTGTATTTGGTTGGATACTGTATTGCGATAATGAATGTTTGAGCATTATGTGATAAGGCGCTAAGGGTTGTTATAAAGACAGCATGTGTTGATCATAATTTGTTGTTGTTTCCAAAGTCCTCAGATTATTTTATACCAACAGATTAAGTTGTCAAATTTGTTTTATTAAATGTTTGTTCTTCCGGTAAGATTAATTTTGGTGTAGGTAATCCATTTATGGTAATTTTCCACTTTGTGCCTGGAAAGATATTATTTGCTCCAACGTTTCTATATACGTTGATGCAGATGTTGGATATGTTCGTAGCACGTGGGTCTCGACACCTTCATCTCATCTGTATCCGGTAGGAATGTTAGAAGTTTCCCAATGAGATAATGAAATGGAGACCATTAAGATTAGAGACAGCAGTCGGGAGTTAAGGATTTCCTTGACTTGAATAAGTAAAGTGGCAAACTCTTCGTACTTTAAAATTTCATTGCTTAATGTGATGTTTGGCCGATTTGATTCCGGTTCCCCATTAGCCTGCGAAATAACGACTATGTCAAATGCCATTAGTGCCCTCACTAACACATAGAAACGACGAATCTTTCTTAAGAAAATGGTTAACTCTCTCAATTGAGTCCTGCAAAGATAGTTCTGTTATCGCAGTATACCCCCTGCAAGATGTAAACCGGTGTAGTCATGGTAAAGGCTTCAGTGGATAAATTCGGTTACCAGTTCCAAGTGGATAACCTTTGTGGCAAAGCAAATAAACATATGTAAACAAGAGTTGTACAATTTGCAGCCCCGACCTTGCGATCCTTAATCTGGAATAGTCCGCCATAGTCCACACCCGTAATATGGAAAGGAGGGGACGGTTTCACGCCCATTAGCGGGCGAGGGAACATTTGGCGAAAAGAGGTCTACTCGTTTAACACTGGAGCAAGCTGAAGTTATCCAGAATTGATCTCTAAGGGAGGATAATAATTTAGGGCCAGCGTGAAGCATTCGTATATGCTTCAGACTAACAATCAGTTTGAGAGATGATGTTTTCCAAAAACGGAACTGGGTGTTTTTTGTCAAAGAAAATTAAGAGTTACAAAGTCTATCGCCAACACGAAGGATGCCATCATCATCCAGAAATGGGTTTAAGTTTAGCAGTGTTGAGGGTGATTTTCTTAGCCAGTAACTGTTTGATTCCATCTGAAAATGTTTTTCATTTGACAGATTTTAACTAAACAGAATGCTGATTTCAGCTTGTTTAATGTAAGTGAACCTGACGATTCCTTTAGAAAACATGTTCTATCCTAGAAACAAGTGACGATGGTACAAAAAACCTAAAACAATATGTCATACAAACACTTTATGGATTAGAATATGTTACGATAGATATATAGGGTGTCCCGTTTACAATAAGAAGATTCTCACTTCATCAGTGGCTGGATGTTTGCATTAAAAAATACAATATATGTTTATAATTACCTAAAAATCCCAAATTTCTAGCTTGATGGAAGCCTTTAAAACTTATCACCCTTACGCGGAAAATGCTGTATATGATTAAAAATTTAAATAAAAGTTAAGATGTACCTGTAATAATAATATTTATTCCCTTTTCACTAAATAAAATATTTAATTAAAAAAATGTAATTTTTAAAGACATTACACATTTTAAAAACAATTTGTACAAATAATTTTATTTAAACTGGTTATTAAATGTAAGCACTTCGGACTCCTAACCCAGTTCAGGTAAATATAAACAGAGTATCTTGTTAAAGCGATTTTAAACCTTAAAGACAAATTAGATTTTGCGGTTTAAATAAAAAGTGACCTTTACAAATTTTCTTAGGTTTTGATTACAAGGAAAAATTTAATTCTTTTTTTTTTAAATTAACTTTGTGTTACAGGTAAAGAAATGGTTATCTAACTGAAACATAATGAAAAATGCCAAAAGGAGGCCGTAGTTCATACATCGCCCTCATATAAGGTTATTTAAACTCATTGTTTTTCTAGTATTCTTACAGAAAAATTTGTTATTTTGATGTCATATGGGTTGCCATCAACCTCCTCTATCTAATCCTCGTTAGATGATCAAACGATTTTTTTTGCATTTATCAGTTTGACACTAAATCTTCAATGACGGTTCATATTGTGGTTGGTAGAAGTACGAAAAGTCGGGTTATCAATTATTCCTGTAAACCGGTTTCCAAATCAGTTCTGTAAGGGCGATGGCAGTAAATTCTACGGAGGTTTTTCAAAAACACGAATGATTTTGAATTTAAATTCTACATCAAGAGTTGCATTGTAAATTTGAAATTTCTGGCAAATATATTTCATAGAGCTTGCGGTTTTAGAGTTAAAACAGTTTGCTGCAGTTTGTCGAAGAGCAATTCCAATTATAAATATTATTAATCACCAAAAAAATTATATTGCATACAAAAGGTACAAACCATCACATCAATTCCATTTTTTTTAATTTACATTTCATCAATTGAAAACGTCCATAAAAACAAGAATTTTGTCCACAACACTAAATTAAATTGAATGTAAGCAAAAGAAATTACATTATGCCTATAGAGTTGCTCAAGAGGGGTGAGATAATGATAGAAAGTGGTTTTGAACTCTTTAATTTTTGAATCAGAATATGTTGATTAAAACGGAATCATGAAGTTTGTAGGTATCTATAATTTCGCATATGGTTATTACGTAGACATGTTTGTTATTACATTTTAGAGATTTGGATTTAAATTTGATATAGGCCATAACTCAAAATTGAGCAGCGCCAGATTAGACTTTTAACTCTTTAAAACTCACCTCCTAACGACTAATGTTCTTAAACAAGTTGAAGTTTGCATAATAGAGTGCATTTAATTCAAAGCCAGTGTGAGTAAAATTTGTAATTTAAACTTTGTAGTACATTGCTGAAATTAGTTAAATCCTGTCTTTAAATCTGAGCAACATCATTCAAAAGCATATATTCATTATAGCAAGAAATTAATAGTTGAGAAGCAATTTATTTTGTAGGCAGATGACGCCGATAAAGTGTACGAAGAAAATACCTAAATTTAGTTGAGTATACGTAATTTAAACTAATCGGTTTCTAGACACCTGAAAAGGTTTGCTGTGTGCAAGTCCAAAACCAATTATATGATACTAACTGATTTAACAATACTGTTATCCGACTCTTTGAAATAGATTTTCTGTACAAGTTAGTAGTAATAAAAGATCCGTCATTAAATTAATAGTACACATGTTTCATCGTAACGATTATATCTTTACGTTTTTCTGTTGTCGGAAAACCCTTTACGTTACTACGCATGGTTGCTAAAAACACACGCGGAAATTTAATATCGGAGGTATCGATTAAAAATATATTTCGATTATAACACTTTTATTATTTCAGAAAACCTAGTTATAATATAAACATATCATTTGGAAGATTTTAGGGTTGAATCAATTTAAAAGCTTGTTTATTATGTGAGTAAAGAGGCATAATAAATGCGTAATTAGTTTTTTCAAGAGTAAACCTCATATCCTACTTTAAAATGGCAGTAGGTAATTTTTATTAGAACGCTGGGTAATAAAATATCATAACAACACATGTATGTGGTGATTAAGTTAAGCAAATAATTACAATTATATATTTAATTTGACATCTGTCAAGCTGGTTTTCGGGTGTGTCCGAACTCTCGTACAGAGGTGCAAAGCGTACCTACCCCACGGGTAGCAAAAACACACAGTTGCTGTTTTTAAACTTTTAAGAAACACTCACCTTCTTTCGATGTATGTACAACACCTCTTTTTAATTTCGAGTACGATAGTTTATGTGTAAAATCAATTATTTCTTTTGGTGTTTCTAATCTTGTTTTGTTTGGTTTGTTGGCAAGTGCTGATTAATCCTACTCAAAGTTCACTTCAGAAACGTTGTGGAGATATTTTCTCAAACTCCGAGATGTTCAGATTTTTGGTGGCACGGCCCATTATGGCTACCCAAAAGTTTCTTCTTAGTTAGGATTATTTTCCCTAAGTTTAGACCACCCTAAACCAAAGAAACGGTTAAATCGTAAGCCAGGATATCTGATTTTCTAATATCCATCACAAACTACTCCAGTATAATCAGCTACAAAAAGGGTGATAACCTTTTGTCTTCGTTTTCGCAAAAATCAAAATCCAATCCAGGTTTACTTACATTAAACGAACTGTTTTCTGTTTAGTTAAAATCTGTCTGTCAAATGAAAACATTTTTAGATAGAATGAAACAATTACTGGCTAAGAAATTTTTAAAATCACCTCAACACTGCTGAACTTAAACCCATTTCTGGATGATGATGGCATCGTGTACTGGCGGTAGACTTTGTAACTCTCAATTTTCCTTTGACAAAAACATCCAATCCTGCTTTTTGGAAAACATCATCTCTCCAAACTGATTGTTAGTCTGAAGCATATACGAATGCTTCACGCTGGCCCTCAATTATTATTATCCTCCCTTAGAGATCAATTCTTTATAACTTCAGTTTGCTCTATTGTTAAACGAGTTGTCCGCTTTTCGCCAAATGTTCCCTCGTCCATTGTAGGATATTTATCTTCATCGCGCGTGAAACCGTCCCTCCTTTCCATATTGCGGGTGTTGACTATGGCGGACCATTCCAAAATAAGGATCGAAAGGTCGGGGCTGCAAATTATACAACTCTTGTTTATATATGTTTATTTACCTTGCCACAAAGGCTATGCACTTGGAACTACCCGCGAATTTATCCACTGAAGTCTTTATCATGACTACACCGGTTTACATCTTGCAGGGGTATACTGCAATAACAGAACTATCTTTTCAGAAGCCAATTCTCAATTGAGAGAGTTAGCCATTTTCTTAAGATAGATTCGTCGTCCCTATGTGTTAGTGAGAGCACTGAATGGCATTTCATCTCAGCACGTAGTCGTCATTTCGCAAGCTAATGGAATCAAATCGGTCAAATATCACATTAAGCAACGAAATTTTAGCGTACGAAGAGTTTGCAACTTTAGTTGTTCCAGTCAAGGAAACCCTTAACTCCCGCCCTCTGTCTTCAATCTCAATGGTCTACATCTCTTTATGTCATTTGGAAACTTCCCTAACATTCCTACCGGATACGGATGAGATAAAGGTGTCGAGACCCACGTGCTACCAACATATCAATATCTGCATCAACGTATATGGAAACGTTGAAGCAAATAATATCTTTCCACGCACAAAGTCGAAAACCAACGCGTCGGAACTACAAGAGGGTGCGGTACATCTTAAAGAAGACAATCTTCCTCCATTACGCTGGCAAAGAATGAAATATCGAAAATGAACATAAGAGAAAGGTGTAAGAAAATTAAAAAATCATTTACAATGCAGGACCAAAACCTGCGGGATTACTTTTACAATAGGATTGAAGAAGAGCACAAGTTAGTAGAACAATGAAACTAAAAACACCATTAAAAACAAAGAAAAGAACGAAAAACCTGTATACTGAAAAAGAAGCAAAGAATTGTAAGAAAGCTAGAGAAATAGTAAAGGAGAAGGTCAAAATATGAAAGTCAAGGAATGATAATACTTTGGGATTCAGATAGAAATTGCAAAAGAGCAAACCAAAAGCTATTCTATCGGGTACTAAACAGCATAAGAAACAAAGGAAGAAAAATTATAATAAGACAAATAATAGAAAGACAAGGATAATACGTGGGTTGACAAAATATATCAAAGAGGAAGTAGATAACTTAAGAGAAAACAGTAGAAGGAGCACAAAACAAGGAGAAACATAGGATAAAAAAAGACAATAAATAGATGAAGAAAATAAGCAATACTATTAAACTAGAAAAATTAAGAAATCAATAGAAAAGTTGAAGAACGGAAAGGAATGGAGTTGTTCCAAAAAATTTTGAATGAAGAATGGAAAAAGAAACAGTAACTAAGAAGTGGACAATGGCGGTTATAGTACTTTCAAAAACTACAATCAGTAAAAATATTGCGCAAACTATCAGAGGGTATCATTACTATGCACACCATGCGAGGTCTACAAGACGATCATGGAAGAAAGATTAAGGATGGAAGTAAAAGAAAAGTTACATGGAACACAAAGTGGGTTCAGGAGTGGCTATTGCCCACAAGATTATAGATTTACGACAAAAATGTAATAGAAAAGAGATTAAATTATAACAAATAAATATACAGGGTGTCTCAGATTCAATGTTACAGTAAATATCTCCGTTATCATAGAAACTACAAAAAAATGTGTTAGATAAAAATTAATCAAACCTGTAAATCCTTTTTTGCAATAAATGAAGCCAGTAGAAATGAGTGAATGTATATTTGTAGGCCATATTGCAGTTTTGGCGAGATACGGAAAGAAATTTGCAATTTAATATTGATCTATGGGTAAAAGAAATCAAAGTAATAGTGATAAAAATAAGAAACGTAAAATAAAATAAAAATATATAACCAGACACTAGAACAAGTAAAAGCCGCAAAAAAACTTACAAAGAAATACGGTGGATGATGCTCATAAAATGTACAGCAATATTTGAATTTAACAGAATATTTTAATTCAACATTTCTGTTAATTAATTAAATCAATTGAAAAATGGTCGTAGAGTAATCGATTGAAGTAGCTTTCTGATGTTTTTTTGAGAGGAAAATGTTTAACACTACTAACCACTTTATCCGATTTTTCTCCGGCTTTTTTCCGTTGGATTTGTTTGCCCCCCTGGCTTTTTTTTCCAGCTTTTCTTTCCGTGTGCTTTTTTTCCGCTCTTTTTTTATGGGGATTTTATTCCCCGGCATTTTATTCCTAGTCGTTGTACATAAAGGATGTTAATTCAGTACGTGTTCAAACTTTAAGAGGTTATTCGTTACTAAATTTTAAAAACAAACACCTTATATAACAGTATATTATGCCGCATATAATGCTTACTATTAAGAGACGAGCAATGCTATTAGAAAATGAATCAAGAATTTACTAATGCGCGTTTTGAGTGTCTTAATAGTCATTAAGCAAATTGCATACACTATTTTTTTCTACGAGCCCATAATGTTAAATAGAAACACTAATTTTATAATTGAGCACTACTACTACAGTTACGAACTGTCAAATTTGCTAAATTTATGTCTGACTTTTGGCCACAGCACCAGTCAATGTCAGTGCAATAGTAAACGGTGTACCTCTATTGGTTCTGAATTTGTATCCTACTCATGGAACATTTGATAATTACGTAAAGCCGCAATTCTATTGGTTCTAAATGTATATCGTAATAAAAATTTGTATCATAATAAATTTCATTAGAGTACAGATTTTAAAACTCTAATGTATTGCGATGACAAAGGGGTAAATTTATTTATTGGTTTAATGTTAAGCGCCAACCTCTTTATCACCCAATTTAATTTCTAGCTCTTAATCTCAAATAATTTCCGTCACTAACTTTGACTTATTTGCTTTTTTCCTTTTATTAAAACTCCTTCTCGACTCAACAACAATTTATTTGAACTAACACCGTCTAAATTCTATTTACAAAAATTGACAAATTCTAAATCTGGCAACGTGTAACAATTTTCACGTGCCCACATTACGCACAGGTCTTAAATTCGTTCACGTTGATTACTTACCGAATTTCTTAGCCTAGCGAAACTACAACTACTTTTACAATATTATGACTACTTAAAATCTAAATCTACCTGGTCATATGCCAACTTCTACGGTGAGTATTTCTTTTATGTACTCGATGCTTCCGATGTTTCCTTTATTTTCTTTGCAGGTTACTTCCACGTCGTTTCCAATTTGGTGCAGCCCTGCTCGTTCATTCACCTTTGGGTCATTGACTTTTCCTCTTCCGGATCACTAACACTGGTGAGTATTTACTTTCACCTTTTATTTGTTCAGTTTTACTAATGTAATTCTTCAACTCCTCCTTTTTGTTTGCACTTTTATTAATCTTGAAATTTTTATTGTGACGTCATCTATTCATTTTTTTGCGGTATTTTTCTTTGTAACGAAGTACACCTTCGCGCTGTGCTTATGTAACTCCTCGGGCGTCTCTTCCGCACCTCTATTTATTACTTCGGATCCATGGCCAACTGAATTATCAATTTATTTAAATAAAACCGTTACCAAGCGTCGGTTTTTCTGCTGCCATCTACCAAATGTTTGTGTGACCCTTGCCATTCTTCTTCTGTTTTCTGCCCTCCTCCCTTGTCTTTCTTTTCTTGAAAGAATATTGCGCCGCTTTGCAATTTGTCTTTAAATTTTGTTTGGATTCGTAACCCAACTTTTTATAGTTAAATTCGTTAAGAACACGCCATTTTCTACCTATTTACGTCCTTGTTTATGGTTTACATTGTTTATCACTCACTTTTAAAATAACACTTTGTCCTTTTTATCACTTTCACTCACATTGTGTGTCCTGGCAAATGACCTTGACCTATTATTTCTACCTTAATTACACAACTAATACTAGATTTTATACAGGTTTTCTTTGGCTGGGAAGACTACTGATGCTGCGGGACACCTAATAATGATTGAAGATCATCATTACCTAGGATCAATTATCAATATCAGGCAGGATTCAATGATCTTTCCGAACATAGCCACGATTTACAAAATATGTAAATTATTGCCTTAAATGGGGTTTTAATCAATCTAGAGCAGCATTTTAAGGACTTTCGAGGATTATGGGACTGGCTCAAATGCAATAACATCGCAGTATGAATTACAATAGAGGAGCAGAAAAACATCTATAACTCTTAAACGACTTTGTTTTTATTATATCAAATAATAAATAATAATAAATCAACTTGCGTGAAGCCGAACTCGCGTCGTGATAATCTCGCCTTTAGATGATTTCACGACGGGATGTTTCGCGTCGAACGGCAGTGTCAAAGATGGCGGTGTCGAAGTAGCTATCGAAATGTAATCCAAACCAATTATTGTGCCGTCTCGTTATCGTAGACAAACATGACTTTAAGCATTGATTATACGTGCTTTAAGCAACATTCGAAATTGTGGGGTCTTTTCGTCCGGACAAATTAGCACAAATTGAACATTCATTAACAGTATTATTTTCATAAACATTCTCAATACGACTAAGCCCAACTGGACGGACCCTCGTATGTTAATATTTCTTACAGAGAAACAGCACTAAATTGTAATAATTACGGCACAAATTAGCACAAATTGATCACTAATTAGCAGTACCTAATATTTTCATAAAAATTCTTACCTGAACAGACCTATCGAAACCGAAAATTTTAACACCACTTTTTTTTCCTTTTCGGACAAATTAGAGGGATAGTACGTCGTTATAATGAAGCAAAAAAAAAATTTATGTACGAGCCCGGCCTGACAGTCCGTATGTAAACAAGACATCAAGAAAACCACCCGTTCGATTTTTATGAAACTTTGTACATGGACGTTAATTACAATTACAATTCTGCATATCTGATTAGATTTTGGGCATATTCTGTGTAGTCTAAAGGGGCGTTAACCTACACAAATTTTCAAATTTTTAAAATATTTAGATAACTATTCACTTTACACATTTTTGTCTTCAAATAAAAGTTTTTTATAATTTAATTATACACAATTTTTGTTTAAGCCATTTTTTGATCCGATAAGTAATTACTCAGATATATTTATCACGCGAGTCTAATTGTTGTAACAATATCTCCACCAATATCAAATTTACAAAAAAATTGAAGGAAAAACTTGGAGAAATTCTATTGTCTATAGCTTTTCTTTGAACCATTTTTATCTAAAACCCAATTTTATTTTCCTTATCTGAACGATATGGAGTTCTGCGGTAAACACTGATTTTATTAGTTATAGTAATTTTAATTACCGTTTTATTTAATTGTTGTATACGTACCTATTACAAAAATGTAATCTTGAACCTGTGCCCCCGATTTTGCCACTTCATCATCGAAGCGTTCATAATTAATTTGTTTAATAGTATAAATTACATCAAAACAGGCTTATAGAAAAAAATATTACAAATTCAGTTTATTCCACGTTTAGTTATTTTTATTATTTTTGTTGAGCGTACGTTATTTTTTGAAATAGAAATAGAATAGAAGTCTAAACTTGCTTGAAAGAATATAATACGCTATAATTTTTCTGCTACAAAGGTTGTATGTTATTATTTATCTTCCGGCGGCTAGTTATATTAACCGCAGGGTGTCTTAAAGTATACGCATTAGAGAACATTCAATAATATTTATTTCACTTTTTAAAGTTGGTTGTTATTCCTAAACTACTCAATAAATATCCGATTTCATACACTTCTAAAACCGATTTATTTCGTTTTATACACAATCAGGAAGCCTGAATTCTCTAGTTACAATTATTTTTAAACAGTTTGAAAAAGTCAAGTACTTTTAACATCAACGTTCGCCTGAAAATTTAAATTTTGCTATAGCTAACAACAAGCGGATACTTGACATCTCAGTATTCAATTTATGACTACAATTGTTAAGTTCCTTTAATTTTTACCTCCAATTTTAAACTTTTGCAATACATAATTAAAATTGAAACGACATGGGTTTCAATTTTCAAAGAAAAAAATGTTTAACACATTTGTCGTCTCTCATTTAACAAAATGTAAAACTTGCATTTTCGTGTCGAATAGTTTTGTAATTGGCCACTAATTTCTTTCACCCAGAGGAATTTCGTTTGAAAAGGTCCAAAACCGCTTAACTATATAAACTTCACACAAATGACATGACAAGATGTTCAACAACAATGTCGCTCAAACTCGTGCCATAAATTAATATAACACTTTTAAACTTAACTTCTTTACAACTTCATCTGATTCAAAAGGACAAAAACATATTGTTAGCATCAAACCGTAGCTGAAAACGCCTAATTACATAAACTCCTGCTTAGTTAAAATCAAAATATTTATTATAAAAGGATCTAATTATACTGTGAAGTAAACATTAATTAGATATGCATAAAGCGTTGCCAAATAAAATTATTCCAAGTTTCACAAAACCAAAACTTGCAAGTGAAGCTGTAATTACATAATTGAATATAGCCAACTAATTTGTTCACAGTGTAGTAATCAATTAATTTATAATTAGCATCGAAAAATTCTTCTAAGGAATATAATTTAATAATTAATTAAATTATTAATTTATTCTTGAACCGAAAGTATTTTAATAAATGTTTAAACCGCTAATTTTTATAGGGAGGCAACGTTATGCACAATTTTCTAATCAAAACCGTAAATTCAATAGAATGTCTAGCGGAGTTTAAATATTTATACTGATCATGCACGAACTTTGTTTGCTTTGTTTCACGGTAAGTGGCGTATTAGACGTTATGGTGCTCAAATTTTCAGTTTCAATTTATTTGTAGTTTCACCATAACGTCTAATAGGCCACTACCGTGAAGAATCATGGTATAACCTGGTAATTCCTAGTGTCTACTTCAATACTTTTCTTGTATCCTCTACAGTTTCTCCACACCTCCGTTCCATACATAAACACACTTTTCACTATTCTCTCAAATATCCACCCCCTTTTCTCAGAGTCTTTTCCAAATACTCTTTCTTCTATACCACATACCTCCTTTATTATTTTATTTCCTTTCTGCTCTAATTCCTTAATCTGTTCTTCGTCCTTACTATTGTACTTCACCGTATATCCTAGGTATTTATACTTATCCATCATCTCTATTTCTTTCTTTAATCATTTTCATTCTTTTTAGTCTACTTTCTTCCCCACCACAATTCATCCAACCTTTTTTTTGGGAGGGGAGGGGGAAAATCTGTTTGCAGACACTGGTCGCCAGGTTGACCGGTAGTGTCGGGTTGGCAAGGTATTGGTGCCGACCGACTAAAAACCACCCTCAGTCCTTCTGATGTGAACTTACCCGGAACCGTCAGTTTGACATTACTTCAAGTAAGTGGACTGTAGTACTGCCAAAAAGGCTTTTGTGCAGTACTTAGATTTCACCTGGTCTTTCCTTCTTTTCTTCCTTCTTTCTTCTATTTTTCATCTTCTATTTTTTGTTTCATTATGTTTTCTATCATCTTCATTATGGCTTCCCAGTTTTCTTCAATTTTGAGGATTAACTCCGCTACGTTGTGTACGTTTATTGTTTCTTTGCACACCATTTCTGCTGTTTCTCTGTGTTTTTCAAATTTTTGTAAAATAGTATGTATGGAGTCGTCATCTTCTTTACAGTAGTTACATTCTTCATTCTCTCTTCTTCCTATTCTTTTGAGATATGAGTTGAAGACCCCGTGACCCGTCATTGCCTGCGTTGTGTAATTTATTTTTCCCCACTTTCTTTCTGTCCAGTTTTTTATGTTTTTTATGTATATTTTTGTTTTTCCATCATATAGGTTCCATTTGTTTTGCCATTTATCCATTAACTTCTCTCTTCTTTTTTTTGCTCTTTGTTTTATGTATGTAGTTGTTGCTTCTTTCTTCTATCTTAAAGTTTAGTGGAGGAATTCCAGCTATCGCCTGTATCGCCATTGTTGGTGCTGTTCTATAAGCTGAGGTAATTCTCAGACATATTTTTCTATTTATGCTGTCTAGGGTGTTTTTATAGTATTTATATTTTAGGACCTCTACCCATATTGGGGCTGCATATAAAACGATGGATGTTACGGTAGCTGCGAGCATTCTTCATTTCTCTCCGAGGGTCCGCCTATTTTTGGGGTGAGTATACTAATACTTTTTATTATTTTATCTGTTCTTTTCTTATTGTTTTGCTCTATGTACACTCCCATGTATTTTAAGTACGGTTTTGTTTCTATTTCTTTGCCTTGAAATTGTATTTTTATGGTTTTTGTATTTCTTTTGACAGCAGCATAATGATCTCCGTTTTTTTCTATTGCTATTTCTAGTTTTATCCTTTTTAGTTTTTCTAATATTTTTTCCAATATGTGTTCTGTTTTTCTATTAGGTTTTGAGTGTTTTTATGTTTAGGAATTATTGCTAGATCGTTCGAAGGCGATTAGCTCTACATCTTCCTCGCGTTCTATCTTTAATATTTTGTCGTATAACGCATTCCATAGTAGTGGTCCTAATACGGAGCCCTGTGGTACCCCTGAAGTTGTTTTTTGTTCTGTGTTGTTTTCTGTAATTATGCTTCTTTCACTTAGGTAGCTTTTTATTATGTTAATGAGGTGATCGTTGATTTTTATTTCTTCTAGTCTTTTAATTATCTCTGCCCATGATACCGAATTGAATGCGTTTTTAATGTCGATGGTTGTTAAGAGTATTTGCTTTCTATTTTTTGCTGCTTTTTTGTGTTCCTTTTCGTAGTTTTCTTTGATTTTTGTAATGCGTCTATGGATGAATATCCTTTCCGGTATCCGAATTGGTTTTTTATTTGGTATGTTCTTATTTTTTAATTCTTGTTATATTTTTTGTTTTTATTTTTTCTAATAGTTTTCCCATGACATCTATTAGACATATGGGTCTGTAACTTGTTTCTACATTATTTTGTTTTTTGGGTTTTCCAACAGTATTAGTTTGGCTCTTTTCCAGAGAGCGTGTTATAATATGTAATCTTGGTTAACCTATAATTAAGAAATGCGGAAACATTGCTTACTATTCATATATAAAGTTGGATGTATGTATGTGAGACACAACCGGTATGAGTTAACAAAAGTCAGGTCTAATGTTTTTAGTAAACGAATGTGTTTTATCTTTTGTATTATAATAAAACTTCAATGTTCCAATAAATATTCAAAAGTTTATGAGCCCAGATTAAACTTTTGGGCAAACAAATTGTATATTTATTTAATCGTATGGTACATTTTAAATATTGTATTGTGATGTAAGTGTTATGTATGGTGCCCAGAAGATCAGTATAAACCTGTACAGTGTGGTGACGAAATCGTATGCAATTGTAGATTGGTTCGCCTTGGCAAGCATTTACTTCATAGTTTAGGAAAACCACTAAAACTTAAACATGCCAACCCTTACCCACCCTAGTATTCACATGTAATAATATTAATTAAGTGTAATGAAATTGTGTTTTGTGAAATTGTGTTGTACATTTTTCCCTAATTATCCGGGAGGGTCTTGATGACCAGGTCCGGAAACCAAAGTGGTGATTCTCAGGAACAACATGTTTTCTTGTTGACCATGGAGTACTGTAAGGTACTGATCACCTTCCATATTTTATATTTGCAACAAAAAACCCTAAACAACACACACGAAAAAACTCTAAAGAAAATTGACGTACGTTTTTGTTAAATTGTTAAAGTGCTAAAAAGTAAATAAGTCGTTAGAACTGTGAGGTTAAGAAGAAGCGTTTTTGGTCGCGATGGCCTTGTACTCAAGTGCCCCGATCTTAACGGCGAACAATTATAATAATTTGCGTTTTAGGATAACCGCAATTTTACTGAAAGGAATAGTGTGCAGAAGTAATTGAGGAAGACGTACCTACGGATGATACAAAAGAAAAAATACCTATTACAAGATGCAAAAGCACAGTCATTTATTATACAAGGTATTTCAGATAAACATCTAGCATTATTAAAGGTTGTAAGACAGCAAAAGAGCAACTGAAAGCACTAAAAGATGTTTTTGTAAGAACAAGTTCTTTCACAAAATTAACACTGTGGCGTAAGTAAGTTATTTAACTTTAAGTCAAAAACTAATGATACAATTATAAGACACTTACAGGATCTAAGTTCAACGATTGATGAAACCGATAGAGTGTGCCACTTATTGCTGTCGTTACCACCACAATACAGCACGGTGATAACTGCTTTAGAAACAGTTACAGAGGTAAAAATGGATTGCGTAAGGCTTGACTCCTAGACGAAGAATTAAAGTTTAAGTCAAGTAACAGCGGTGAATCTGCAGGTGATGATTTTAGTTTAAGAGCAACGACAGGCTGTTTCATATGTGGTCATAAAAGTCATAAAAGTCATTTTAAAGCAGCGTGCCCTAAACACAAATAGAAATGGAAGATATCACAGAGGAAAAGGAAGAAGATGGCGCAGCGGAAGAGCAAGATTTAACAGAAATAATCATGAAAGAGAATTTGCAAATTCCGCAGATATTGCTTTTTAATTGCAGCCAACATTTGTAATCAAAATGCCGTATTAGAGGAAAATGTGTTTGTTTATTCTGGAAGCAAGCAATCACTTTGTGAAGGAAGAAGTAATGTTAAACACATGGAACAACCAGTTTCTGTGCACATTGCAAATGGGACAGATTCTGACAGCGGTGAAGCATGGCGAATTGAAAGTTAGATCTCAAATAACGATGGAATCGGAATACATTGCTGCAGGTGCTGCTGCTTAGGAAGTGATGAATTTGAAAGGTGTGTTATCAAATTTTGATAGAAACATGTTAAGTTAAGGAAGAGTAACAGTGGAGTAACTCTTGTCTCTGTATTATATATGAATTGATTTTAATCAATATTGTAAACTTTTGAACCAATCAAATAATTTTGTTATATTAAAAAATATTTGATTGAGAAGGCGTGTTATAATATGTAATCTTGGTTAACCTATAATTAAAAAATGCGGCAACATTGCTTACTATTCATGTATAAGTTGGATGTATGTATGTGAGACACAACCGGTATGAGTTAACAAAAAGTCAGGTCTAATGTTTTTAGTAAACGAATTTGTTTATCTTTGTATTATAATAAAACTTCAATGTTCCAATAAATATTCAAAATCTGCTGCCCATTAATTTCTTCCTCTAAGTTTCTTAAATATAAACAAGGACTCAATGGGCATCCCTGTCTTAGCCCGTTTTCTTCCAAAACTCTCTTCTCAGTTTTCCCTCTACTCTCGTTCTGCACCTTGTTTCTGTATATATTTTTTTATTGCGTCTATTGAATCGTCATTTCCCCCAACTTCTTTCATGTTTTCCATAACAATCCCCTTTTTTACTTTATCAAAGACTGACCTTACATCTACAAACATGCCAACATTTCCGTCCCTTTCCTATTTCCTTATTAACAATATTCTTTAACATATCCTGTACACTGATCCTCTTTTCTTCCTGTTTCTAATTATTTTTCGGTAAATCTTAAGCCGACATTTTTCTTCATTCTTATCCCCTCCTTTTGTATATTGGGAATATTATCGCTTCTTCCATCTCCTCTTTTCACTCTATCCTTCTCTTATTTTCTTGTTTTGCTCCTTTCGTTCGTTGAATTTACATGTGCTTTGACGGAACGGTGGATTTTGTGTTGAATTCTCGGGTTGTGTGTGGTAATTCTGCGGCTTGTACTATTGGATTACTGAAAGTTACTTTAAGCATCGGTGGCGGTCTTTCACAACCACGTTTAAGTTTATCGGTTAGAATTTTTTTCTACAGAGCTCGCGTGTTACAGAATAAACAACGATGTTTATAATTACGGTTTTATAAACGACGGAAGTCCTACTTAACGTGCACTGGTGATGATGACTGGTGGTCGTATCCGTGCGGTGATGACTGGTGGGCAAGCAGTTTATGTGCGAGAAGCTCTATCCTAGGTTTTGACGGTAGTTTCGTTGCAGTGCTGCTACGCAGGAACCATAGTCTGCCCACTACAAAGTGCTACCGAATAAAATCAGCCACACTCGAGGGGTTCGGTGATGCAAAACGGCTAGTTCTAAATTAAACGGTTTCAGTATGGAGCAAGTGCTACCGAATCAATCAGCCACACTGCTTAGGGTTCGGTGGTAAGTAGATGCTGGTTATGCGGATTAATAACCGTGGTTTTTCTAGGTGGTTATCAAGCGAATTAATACAGTTTTGTGCCAGCCCGTGCCAAATTCAATCAGCATTTAAAGTGGTCTTTGATATAGCGGATTAGTACGGTTGTTTGCCACAGCCCGTGTCGAATTCAATCAGCATTTGAAGTGGTCTTATTGTTAGCGGATTAGTACGGCGGATAGCTTAGTATAGTTTATGCGGTTCGGATCGGTTAGGGTCGGAAGAGGTTTATTGAACAAATCAATAATAATTAAGAATTAGGAATTCTCTTGGCATTGGGCTCGCTCTTATATAGGGGACTTGGGGTTGCATGGGGGTAATGTTAAGTGAGGCACGACGTCTCTGTTTACGATGTAAATTTTATGCCGTGAGATATTTCTCACCTCGGCGGCCAATTTAAATTATATCATTGTCGGTTTCTTACACCTTTTCTTTATTTGATTTTTCATCTAATAGCTTCTTACAATATTGCTCCTATTTTCTCCTTCTAAGTTCTTGTTTGAATTTGAGGTATTCATAACCAAAAAACTTTTTTATTGCCACACTAAAGCTGTTCATCTTTATTGGTAATATAATAATTGAATTGACATATAAATATACAACAAAAGTTTTACGTTTAATGGTTTTGTCGAATCTTTATTATTGAAGCTATCAAACAAATCTAACGCTTGGAACATTTCAGAAAGTATACAAGAGATTCTCACATTTTCACCCAATGTCACTGTGTCAGACCTAACTTTATTCAGTGATGAAGTGTGATTTTCTCTCAGTGAATACGCAAACTTCTAGAATAGTCGCATATAGTCAATAGAGAACCTCATTGTATGTATAATAACGGTTACGAAGGTAAAAAGTCTTGCTTCGATAAGATTATACTTTGTGTTGTTCCACATCTATTTTTATTTGATTGATTTTTTCATCAACTTCTTTGAAGTTTGTTGAGTCCGAATACGAAAACTTGGTGTCCCTCGGGTGTCGTCCGTGCTTGAGTGTGTACACTAGTACACACGAGTAACTATATTCAATGGAGACTGACTACTACTTCTACTAATCTTAGCAAATCAACTCCAGTATGGTTGAAAGGTGGTTGCGCATTCTCCAAGTCGAATAAGAGATAAGCTCCCCATTTTTGGCACAGAAGTTTTTTCATCTTGCAGGTTAAACACGATGAGACGACTTGAGGTACTGCTGATTTTCTTTCAAAAACTCAGTACTTCTTTCTTAAGTTGTTGAAAACTGTATTAAAGCCTTGATGACATGACCCATCTGCTTGTGTTAAGGAAGAATCAAAAGATTTGTTAAATGATGTTTTGACGGTAATGAGGCCACAGATACAAGTCCAAATCGGTCTCCGTATTACATTAAATAGTACAATGTAAAATAAAAATCATTCAGTACTTAAATAAATTAAACGTATTTTTTGAAACACTCAAGACTACATAAGATCATTAGCATCATTTGATACGTGTTAATTTAAGCAAGATGTGGCCACTGTAAAGTATATTCGGAAAGTCGACAGAGTTTGGAAAAATTGCAAAATACTACTGACTAACCACCACTGATCTTCAACATCTGTTGATTTTTATCCGTCTAGTAAATTAATATACCCCGCTGGGGTACAAATATTTAGTGACAAGTTTCAAAAATTAAGTAGCAAGCGCTAAATTGAATGCTTGACAATAATTTCTGAATACGGTTTATAGTTTTTTAAGATAACATAGCAAATTCAATGCAATTTTAAGCGTCTTGTCCTAAATTTATATCTAGTTATGAGTTTTGAAAAATATTTGTATCAATAAATAGAACCCGTTTTTAGATAGAAAAGATGCTCTAAACATCTTAGCAACCAACCGCATTCGACAACAGCAAATCAATGACACAACAATTTTTTGGATTCGTTAAAGCAATACTCTTCTGATAAATATCACCACAGAAGGAGTGCAAATTGTGGCAACACCTAACCTACTTCATAAACAATAAATGTCATTGGGACACCCAATAGTACGACCTACATTCTTTCGCACGAACGTATTATGTAAAGGCTACGTTCGACTAAAAATGCTCACGATTTAGTTAACCAATAACTTGGCAATGTTGGTTCAATTGCGACTGCTTTACAAAACGTCCCACTAACCGTCCGACTTTACAAATTGGACTAACTATGGACATTGGAGGTTGTGGCTTTGAACGAAATGCAAAGAGATACCTAATAAACTTGGCAACAGATTTTAAGCACCTTACACGGTTTGGAGACTAGTGAGTAAGTCTGGTCTAGTTGTGGAATTAAATGGCGAGCGAGCGAGGACTGCGAGTGTGCTGGTTCTTGCAACTCGATGTGTGTATGAAGATCTTGTAGTGTCCTACGTTGGCAACATGGTACTAGACTTTTGCACGAGGGATGTATAAAACAGAAAGATTATTAACGTGGAGATGTTATTTTGACTCTTTGCCGCTCAAGGGCGTTTAGCTTATTGCAGGTGCTTGTCACATCGATGTTACGCAGTCGCTCTTGCGTTAGTGAGTCTTGTGTTTATGTAGATGTCTTATATGAACTGGTGCAGTTGTGAACTTGCGACACTTTTTGAACTATCGAAATCAGGTTCTCTTTCACAATTCTAGTAGGAAGAGAAAATTGGCGAATCACGTCCTAGAGAGTCATATTACTGTCCACCAAACGTCTATCAGTACTACGAAAGATCAATAATTCTATTGACCGGTATCAGCGATAATAAATAATAAGTTCACACTGTAACTTTTTAAATTATTTAACTGACATTTTGATGGATAAAAATAGTGTTCATGGTGTCAGAGTTAACACTTCTATTCGCTTTAACTGACTTTTTTAAATACACGTAATTTGTTAGTTTTTTTGTTGAGATGTGCTAAACGTAGAGGATTTTGATCAATAACCTTAATACGATTATACATACTACATTGTCATTATGTCTTACAACCACTCAACAAAACCGCCGCTTCTACATTAATCTTATTGCAACTGTTTTATAGTTTACTTAGGAAATGTGGTATTTCTTAGGTGTTACATTTTAAATCCATTTCAACGTATTAAATTTTATGACAAGTAAAGTTTAATGCAAGATATATTAAAGTTCTTGTAATACCTTCATCTCCTGCAGATTATGACCAAAACCTAAGGTTTGTCATAAATAACTTTATTACTGAGTTCAAGTTTCTTACACGAAGCTGTATAGGTAGTTGAATATAAATAAACTTGTAGACGAGCGTTTCTAGAAGCATATTACCGACTCGCTGGTGGTTAAATCTATATACTATTCAAGCCGTAATCAACTTTGATGTGACTTCAGGGATTGTAGTTACGTTTGGTAATTACAAAAATTTAAAATTAAAGATGCAGTTCCATTCCTTTTATAGTTTCCCGACTTTATTCAATCAAAAGTTTTTGTGCGGAATATGTTATCTCTGGTGACACGGAAAAGTTGGCAAAATGTACATTTACGATCATATTCTGTAACCATTTTACTCCCCATCTTATTTGTAAGATGTGTCACGGTTTTCAAATCGAAAATTTTAACCCCTCACTTTTCAGTTTTCCGACGAATTACTTGCATAATGAAACAAAATAATTTTTGTGTAGTGGCCGTCCAGCCAAACAGTTTCAATTGTTCTATCACGTGTTATGCTTCAAACTATTTGCAGTTTATTAGTTTTATAACTTCTATGCGTTGATTCGTTACTCGACGTTTACTTTTCGTCGTATGTAACTTCGGAGGTTATCTTTACGCCGTTTAAATTTCAATTCTTTTAACCGTTTTTCCGTCGGTTGTATTTATATTGTAAATCAAAGCCTTCTTGGGATTTTTCTTAATTTTAAAATGTTTGCGACAAATCGCGCCACCAACGTCGGAATTTAGAACCTTAATTCGCAAATTTCTAATTAGTTGTCCTTTTATTATGATTAAACGATGCGTTGAATTCTTCTGATTATTTCGACATACGACTTATACGAGGTCTGGCTATTTAATAACGAGACTATCCGCCTAAACGGCGCCTTAGACGGATGGGGGAAAAACGAGTAGTGTGTTGGGTATGTAGATATGCACGTACCAAAACACGTTTACGTCACTATTATAGTATTTGTGCAGTAGCGGTTTGAAACAAACGTGTTTTCTAGTGCCAATTCTCTATCTCGTGCACGTGTTTTTAATGGTGTAAGCGCTTCAGTGACGACCGAGAGAGCACTAAAGATGACCAGCGCCCAGGTCGCCCTGTCACTGTTTCAACCCCGGAAACAATGACCAAAATCAATCAAATTGTGCGTGCAGATCGTCAAATGAGCATCCGAATGATTGCCGAGGCTGTAAACGCCGATAAAAACGATTAGAAAATTTTACACGAGGAATTACACATGACAAAAAGTCTGTGCGAAGTTGGTGCCAAAAAACCTGACTCTTGACCAAAAGCTTTTGCGTCAACAGGTCTGCTCAGATTTCCTTAAAAGGTTAGAAGAAGATTCGGACTGATGAAAAACATTATTACTTGCGACGAACCGTGGATTTTTCAATACGATGTTAAAACAAAGCGGCGATCGATGCATTGGAAGACACCTGAATCGCCAGAATCAAAAAAACAAGGACGTCCAAATCAAAATTCAAGGCAATGTTGATAGTTTTTTTTTTGACATTAACGGTATTGTGATGACTGAATGGGTTCCAGAGGGTCAGACTGTCAGCAGACTTACTATTTGTCAGTTTGGCAACACTGCGAGAAGGGGTTCGTAAGAAATGGCCCGAGTTGTAGAAGAACAACTCGTGGATTTTGCACCAGGACAACGCACCGGCCCATAACGCGCTATCTGTAAAGCAGTATTTGGCCGGTAAGCGCACTCAGTGCTCGAACACGCGCCGTACTCCTAGATTTGGCACCGTGCGACTTTTTGTTGCCGAAGATAAAATCTGCTGAAAGGAACCGATGTGAGGTCGATGGAAGCGGTAAAGCAAAAAGCGTAGAGCTCAAAGGCCCTCACCAAAAAGACTTCCAGCGCTGCTTCGATCAATGGAAAAAACGTTTGGAAAGGTGTGTGGCAAGGGAGGAGTATATTAAAGGGAGACATTCGAATGTAAAATAATTTTTGCCAATAAAACCCTTTTCGTAATCCAGTCTCGTTATTAAATAGTCCTTAATTGTTTTCTGATTCTTTATTTACAAATTTCGTTCGCCATAACCTTTTAGGTTAGTTTTCTTTTGTTTCGAATTTAAATAGGCGCAACTTATTTCCTCCTTGTTGACCCATGGAATCTGTTCCCTGGATGTTGTCATCCTTCTTTCTTATATTTTGCGTAGGCTACATTACTAACAACTTGTATTTACAGAAAAATGAATACTTCATTCCGAATTGAAGTTTTTACAACATTTTTGCCAAATAACGTCTCTGGAGATGTTTAAATTGTTTAAATAAGCGTCGGACTCCAAAATCGTAATCATATATAAATTCATGGGATAAATATATAGGTTACCCAAATTGGAGTAGAAATGTATGACAAGATGCCACAAAAGTTTGTATGGAAAATACAGTACGCGGAGAGAAGTGAGAAAAGGGAAGAGCAAAAGAATAATTACGGGGTTAAAAAATAAATCGAGAGATGAAGAAAAATGAAGAGGACAAGGAATAGTAAGAACATACGTGAAGGCAGGTAAAGGAAAGCAGTTTGAAATAATAAAGAAAGGAGATAAAGAAAAACTAATTACATGAGGGGATTTAAATGCAAGCATAGGGAAAGAAAGAGGAATGATGGTAAATGGAAAAGTAAAAAAGGATTCAAGAACTAAAACAAAAAATTAATGGACAAGGAAGAAAGTTAATTAAAATGTGTGAGAAAAGAGGGTGGACAATTATGATTGGAAATATGGAAGTTGGCAGTAGAAGAGATTATACATGAATTGTAACCAGGGAGAATCAGTGATAAACTATGTCGTGGTAAATGAAAGGTATACAAGATATAGAAGGGTTTAGAGTGGGGAATAAGGAAGAATCAGACCATCAACCCTAGAAGTTTACATATGTGAGGAAGAAAAGGGGAAGAAGAAAGTATAGAAGAATAGGATTATAAAGATGGAAGGAAAACAGAAGGTATCGGAAGAGGTAGGAGAGGAAATAAAAAGGCAATAGAGAAGAAAATAAAGAATTAAGACTAAAGAAGGATTGGTGGAATAAAAAATGTGAAACGACGAAGAAAGAAATGTGAAAGGGAGAAAAAATTAAAAAAGGCAAAATAGATATAGAAGAATATAAAAGCAGAAAAAAACACATAAAGAAAGATGTAAAAAAAGCAAAAAGAATATAAAATAGAAATAAAAAATACAAGAAATTAAACGAGGCACAAGCATGAAGCATATATAAATAGAGGCATAAAAGAGAAAACAAGGAGGAATTAGGATAGATGAGAAGAAATGGGAGAAACGTGGAAGGAAGAAAAGAAAAATAAATAGAAAACAGTATAAAGAGAGAGAAAAGGATTACAAAAGAGGAAATAACAAGGGAGGAAGTAGAAGAAGAAATAAATTAAAATAAAAAATTGAAAAGCGGAAGGCACAGATGGAACACGAGGAGAACAATGGAAATATGCAGGAAATTGTAATATGTCCAAATAGAAGGAAATAAAGAATAGATGAAAATGAAGGGAAAATGTATGCTAAGCTTCTTGATATAAAAAGCTGCTTTTGACAATGTGGACAGGCATTTTATAGAAAATTTTAAAGAAAGAAATATGAGTGACAGCATTGTGAAAGAGGAAACAAAATGTAGGACAAGAATGAGAAATGAAACGTGGGCGAGACGTTTTAGACAAAGGAAAGGGCTAAGGCAAAAGATATCCGTTTATTCTCAATTTACATAAAGAGATCTAAAAGATGAAATAATGAGGTACCAAGGAGGAGGAGTGGTGATCGGGAGAATAAAGGTATGAGTATTAGGATTGTATTAGCCAAACAATGAAGAAGAAATTACGATAGTGAAGAAGTATTTGAGAAAAAACAACTTAACTGCTAATGTGAAAAAACAAAATAATGGTGTTCCAGAAAAAAGAGGAAGAAAGAGAAGTGGTGGTGGTAAAGAAGATGAACTTGAAAGCGTAAATAAGTGGAGATATTTAGGATACAGGTTAGGATACTATAAGGATGACACATAAGAAATTAACACAGAAGGAAGTGAATAGTCGAGCAAGTATGGGGCTAGGAGAAAGAGGTACGAGGAAAGGCTAGAAAAACGAAAGAAAACGCAATTCTATATGAGTGCTGAAAAAAGTGTAGGTTCAAAGAATAGAATATGGGCAGGACAGAAAGAAAGTTATTACCAAAAGAGCAGGGTATGCGAGAGAAGAGGTAGAAAGGCTAAGGGAAGAAAGAAGAAACATAGAAGAAAAATTAATAATGAGAAATAAGAATAACCAGATGCAAGAAAAGAAGATCAAAGATAAAAGACAACAAATATAAAGAAGGTTTTATAGATGTTGCTAGATTTCTTTGTCAGCAGGTAATAGTTGATGTAACGCAACCGCTGGTAACGGTATATTTTTGGGAAGGAAACAACCTTGGAGAGGGGTAGTCGACATTATATTCTCAACCGAGTCGAGCAAAATAAACGTATCGTAAAATTATATAGCAGTGAAGATAATATAAGTACAAAAAAAGTATGGTTGATTTGATTACGTATTCTTACACAACAGATGTAATAACACAAAGAATACCAAAATACCTGATAGAAAAAAAAAACTTGAAGGAGAAAAGAATAAGAGCAAGATTTAGAAGCAGAAATGAATAAAATGAAATAAGTGTTGGTGGGCGGACAAAATAGAAAATGTAGAATGTGTGGGGAAAAAATGGAAAAATTTAAAATTTGTGAAAGATAATGCTGACCGGTCTGAAGACACGAGGGATGGAATGAATGAGGAGGTACTTGAAAGGAGGAAATAGTGAAGAAAATAATAAATGAAACCAATTGAATATAATGTATATAGTAGTGACATAATTTATAAATAGCTTTGTTATTTTTAGAGAACAAATACAAATTACTTAATTACTTACCCCTAATCGTGAAAGTTATGAAAAAAATTTATACATAAGTTGCTTGTTTCGTTAAAGCCAACTCATGTCCGTGAAGTTAGCCCCTCACTTTCGGAGTTTATATTCACTTTGGTTCTTATTAATTAGTAAGTTATTAGTAAGTATTTGTAAGCTAAAAATGTAAATTTGTAAGTGAATTTTCGACTTTATTTTCATAAAAACAGTTTTTGGGGCTAACTTCTCGGTAGCCTCGCTATCTTGCAATATCAAAATTTTATTACCGTCATTAATTAGTAAGTCATTTGTAAGAATTTGTAATCAAGTTATTAGAATTTGTAATCAAATGGTATCTCTAATTAAAAAAAACTGTAGTGCGGCTAACTTCTCGGAAGCCGCGCCACTTTGAGAAACAATATTTTTTCCTAATCAATATTTAGTAAGTGATTTGTAACAATTTGTAAGCATAATCTCAAAATTTGTAAGTCACTTTATTTCTACCAACAGTCCAAAAACGTTTCACGAATGTTACAAAAACATAAACAAATGGTTGAATTTGTTTATACCTTTAAGTAATAATTAGTAAGTTGTATGTATTAATTTGTAAGCATAATATCATTTTTGTTACCCAATCACATTGGCCCAAGCTTATGTTAAAGGAGGTACCTATATTAATAAAATACTACATTCACACAGATTGATTAAGCTTTAATTATTGGTTTACCAATTATACAAATTATGGTATTAAAAGTATTCATGGAGTAAGCATCATTATCTTGCAAGTAAATTTCCCAAATTTAAAAAAACTGGAAGCAAATTGTCAGGTATATTGCCTTAATAATTAAAAATCGTATGTAACAAATGGTTAAATTAGTTTTAAGTAACAATTAGTAAGTCGTATCTACTAATTTGTAAAGGTGATTTCAAAATTTGTAAGTCACTTTATTGCTATCTACACTCCAAAATGCGTTATGGTATGGTTAACTTCACGATCGTCTCAAGACATAAAGAAATGGTTAAATCTATTTGTATTTCTAAGTAATAATTAGTAAGTCTTATTTACTAATTTGTAAGCGTGATTTCATAATTTGTAAGTCACTTTATTGCTATCTACAGTCCAAAATGACTTCTGGTAAGGTTATCTTCATGAACGTCTCAAGACATAGAGAAATAGATAAATATATTTGTATTTCTAAGTAATAATTAGTAAGATCATATGTACTAATTTGTAAAGGTGATTTCATAATTTGTAACGCATTCAAAATAGGGTAATCTAAAAGGTAAAGTAAGTTGTTGAAATACTTTATTGACACAGATTTCAAAGCTTTAATTGTTGTTTACAAATTAGTATTATTAGGAAGTATTATTGAAGAAAAATTTAACTTTGTAAGTGAATTTTGCTATTTATTTATAAAAAGGTTGTGGAAAGAAATTTTCGGGTCTTGTACAATGTTATATTAATAATTAGTAAATTTTAGTTCAAGTCATTTTGAATTGGTAATCTAATACATAATACATAATAGGTAATACTAACAACTGATGATAACAGAACAAACGTTGCTAAAATATACACATATAAATGGTAAATTATGTACAGTATGTATATTGTAACTACACAGTGTATAGGATGGCATGGACGTTATGACGACCTGTGTGATTCGTACAGACTATTTTTAAAAGGTCGTGATATATCTCCCATACACCATCCACTCTTCGACATAAACAGTAATAATGTCCATAAGAATTATTTATAATATTAGAATGTCCTCTATAAGCAACTGCACACCTTAAAAATAGACGTTTTTTGTCTAAATTTAGCACTAATGGAATATCCTGAAGGCGCATATTGTTTAAATTAAGAAACTCACAATCTAAAAACACTTGATTGTTAATTTTGCAATTAATTTGTTGTGATTTTTCGACATTTACGGCAATTCGTTTGTTCTTTAGAAATATCTTTAATAAACTGCTCCAGCATCAAAAGATTTTCCAATTGATTGATAAATATTGACTTTTTCTTGTGAATAAAAGAAAACCCGCAAGATTCACAAACATAATATGCATAAGCACTTTCCATGCCGTTACATATTTGGTCATAACCCGCACAAATGTTTATTTGACATTCAATTTTGGAAACATCGTTTTTAAGTCTATTGCACGTTAAAATGTCTTTTAGTAGTAGCACTCTTAATTTCATAAATTGTTTCGTAAATGCCCTCGATTTTAGTATGCAAGAATAAGTGGACACATTCTCTGAATTTTCACTCAATGTTTTTTGAAATTCCAAACTGTCACAATATGAAACAGCTATGCCCTGTAAAATACAATCAAAATATATTTTTTGGTATCAATGCTAGTGGGCGTGACTTTATTTGTGATGTTACCATTTTTAATCAACGTTATCTCAATTTTTCTGGATTCCTCTAAAACTAAAATCTCTGCATGGGGTGCAGCATAATAAGATGACCTTATTTTTTGCTGATTGTTTTCCGAGTTCTTTCAGTTTTCGATAATTGTAACGGGATTGTCTGTTTTTTGATCAGTTTGGTGGCAACTTAAATCAATACATTCATTTAACTTTAAATTGAGATTTTCTTTATTCTGCGAAATTACTTGCAAATTTGTTAGTTTTACCATACCGTCAATCTCTTTGAGATGTTTGCAAACCAACTTATCTACTCTTATTGGCAACACTTCACAGTGAAATGTTCTATTTTTAAGATCGTTAAAGTAGCTCTCTACGGGAGCAGATGATGCCGTTAATTCATGAGTACCAAAAATGTTTTGTCATTATGGCTGACCACAATGTATACGTTTTCAATAATCTCAAAAAGGATTTTGAAAACTCTGGTAAATAATGATAGTTAATAATAATAATAATAATCATTTATTAACCTTGTTGACATATAATAGACATGTATAAGGTTCGTCAAAAATACATACACACAATATTGTATTATTCATTGCACCACTGCAATTTGTTTAGCGAAAGAAAGTCATGGATAGTATACGGACGAATTTTAATAAGTGCTTTTCTTAATCTATTTTTGAAAATATTTAAATTACTTGCTTTTAATATAATCTGGCAAATAGTTATATATTTTAAACCCATCAAATCGGGATTATGCTTTTTAAGTCTAGTCGACAAAAGGGAACTCAAAACAGTGTATTAGCTCTAGTAGAATGATTATGGATCATATTTTGAGTTGAAAACTTTGATTTGTTTTGAATATATATATTTAGCAATTTCGTAAATATATATACCACTAACTGTTAGGATTTCATATTTTACAAACAGATCCTTGCATGAAGTTCCAGGTTTTAGACCTCCAAGTATTCTGATTATTTGCTTTTGTGTTATGAAAACTTGTTTTGCTGAAGGCGATAAACCCAAAAACATATACCGTACGCAATTCTAGAGTATACATTGGCATTATAAAAATTAATAAGTTCCGGTTTGAGGAGAATAAATTTCAGGTTTCTTATTTGAAAACAAAATACATTTAGTTTTTGTTAATTGACTACAGTGTATAGACCACTCTAATGTATCTTCTAACGATATTCCTAAAATTGAATAGACCTAGCTTTTGTTAAAGAAATGCTATTAAATTTGATATTTAGTTCTTCCAGATTTTTCTTTGACGGGAATGGAATTGCATAAAGTATGTTTTATCAGTATTAAGATACAGCAAGTTATTTGCAAACCAATTACTCAAGTTAAGTAATGCCGAATCACAGTCGCTTTGGAGAATTTTCACATTGCTATTGGACAATACAAGAGATGTGTCGTCTGCATACGACGTAACGGAAACCTTTGAGTTGAGGTTTAGATAACTTACTAAATCATTAATGTAGATAATAAAAGTATGGGACCCAGGATTGTACCTTGAGGTACTCCAATTTGAACAGATTTTACATTGGATTTGAAAGATTGCATTTTATTGTGTTGTTTTAGAGAATTTGCACATACTGAGTTCTGTCTGTTAAAAACGATTTAAACCACTTAACTGCAGGTCCACGAATACCGATATTATAAAGTTTAGTAAGTAGAATATTATGATCAACGCAATCGAATGCTTTACTGAGATCACAAAATATCCCAGTGGGGCATTCACCGCTGTCTAAGAATGTTGTTACATTGGCCATTAACTGATTTATCGCCGTCATTTTTCGGTCGAAATCCGTGCTGTTCGTCTGTTAAAATTTTATATTTATTTAAGTACTTTTGTAGTCTCTCTAGCATTGCGTATTCGAATATTTTTGAGAAAACTGATGTTACTGCGATAGGTCGGTAATTTTCGAGGTTTTTGACATCATTCCTTTTGTAAACAGGCATGATTTTTGAAATTTTTAAAGTTCCTGGAAAAATACCTTCGCGCAAGGATCTATTAATCAAGTAAGTCATAGGTTTAACTATTTCATTAGCCACTGCTTTCAATAAAAACATGGTATTTCATCATGACCTGAAGAATGTTTATTTTTGATTTTAAAAATTAAGTTTAAAATTTCCATTTCAGAAAATGGTAGTGTTACAATACTATTTTGAGATACAGTTTCCTTTATTTTAATAATTTTAGCAGGGCGTTGAATTTTATTTATTGTTGTATAGGGCGCCTCTATATAAAAGCGTTAAAAAAATTCACGATACTGAGGGGATCACTTAAAATTTTACCGTCCTTATTCATTTGATCAGGTAAATGATTATAGTTGCAATTATTTGTTACATTATTTATGATATTTCACGTAGTACGCATAGCGTTTTTGATGCTTTAATTTTATTCGCATAAAAACATTGTTTTGTTTTTCTGATTAAAATTTTATGTTGAATTTTAGCTTGCTTATACACGAGTAAATAGTATGGATTTTTTTGACAATAATGTGTAGGTTTTAAAAAGCATTACTAGATTTTAGGATATCATGACTTATCCATTCCTTTCTATCACTTGAAACAATACGGACAGTTTTTTTGGGAAAATTACATTCAAAATAATACAGGAAAGTACTATGAAAACGATTAAAACATTCATCTAAATTAAATTTTTGGTTCATTAGTTCAGGCCAAGTTTCAAGATTAATATCACGTTTAAAATTTGATATATTTGCGTTACTAAAATTATGTACAGTACTCTTATCAGCAATGTTAGTATAATATGGTCCAAAATAGTGCCTGAATTAGAAGTAACTCTAGTTGGTAGTGTTACAATCTGTTCCAAGCCGTATGATTTAAACATGTTTCTCATTTGGATAAACTCAGAATTATTTTCATTTGCGTTTAAATTAAAATCACCAGTTGCTATAATTTTAGCACCCCATTTAAAAATCTTAAAGAGTATGCTATTAAATGAGTTCAAAAAAAATTAAAATCGCCATTTGGAGAACGATAACAATTAAATATGTAAATAACTTCTTATTTACTAGGTGTGGGAACCATTTTAAACCGCAAATTTCAAAGTCTTTTCTTTGCAACATTCTTCCAACTGTATTGGTTCAATGAATAAGTCGGTTCTTGCCCAAATTCCAACACCGCCACCAAGATAGGTATTTCGAGAAAAGTTAGCTCGGAGTTTAAAATTATTAATGTTACATAATCTTAAAAAATTTTCGGTGTCCACACTTCACAGAAACACATAAATTTAAAATTAAACATTTGCAAATCTATTTCTAGTTGCGTTAATTTATCATTATTAAGCGATCGAACATTCAAGGACATAAGATCAAAATCATAATTACCCATTTCTTCAGAAATATTGCGATTACAAGAATTTACTAGTTTTCTGTCTTCTTGTGCCTCTCCCGAAGTTTGTCTAGGTGTAAAAAACTTTCCTATTGTAACTCCGGTGGCCAAATATTACAAACACATATAGCCTCTAGTGAATTAGCATCGACTGTTACCTTGAAGCTACTATAGATTTCGGGTAATTTGAAGGCATTTTTACATTGGACATTCTCAATGTTATTTTTTTTCTAAAAATTTCACAAGCATTTCTTCGGTAAGATCTGGTTGAAGTCTGGTTATATACAAATTTTCAAGTTTCGAACTCCACGAATATCTTGAATGGATTGCGGTTTTAAAATGTTTTCAATCCATCGTAGGTGTCCCCAATCTTTCATTTCGCAGTTTTTAATGTCATCATTAGTTTTTTCATCGTCATCAATTTTTTTCAAAATATTCGGTATCACTATCATCATTTATTTCACACACGTTTAACCTTGAAATCGCATCGCTTTAGAAATATTTTCGATGTTTCGCTTTCTAAAGGAACCCTGTTTTCGTCATATCCTTCATATTGACTATTGGCGGTAATTAATGTTCTTTACAACTTCTTCTGCTTCATATAGAGAAGTGAGTCTAGTTAGGTACGCTATATTTTTTCATGTAAAACTCTTCACTACCCTCTTCTTTATTGAAAACATTTCCAGTTGCTGATAAATTTCATTAAATGCGAATAATCAATTCTAATGAATGTCCGCAATTTTACAATGGAGTCCATTTTGAAGAATATTAAATCGTCTTCAATATATGAGGACAAATTGGCTTCTCTCCGGCAATACCTTGGCAATAGCTCCCCAGCAGTGCAAAGGAATGGTCGCAAATAGTTGTATGTGGGTTTACCGAAGTGGTGCTCATCCATTCAGATAACCAACAAGTTACTTGGTTGATGTTATGGCATTCAGATATCATCTCTGTTATTGGAATTTGACCATCGCCTCCTTCCATATTAACAACACCTGCATACAGGAACATATGGCCAGATATGTTACCATCCGGTCTATTTAATTTTTTGCATAAAGTACCTGTCGCATCAATAAATAATTTTCCACGATGTTTTTTTAAATATTCCTTGTATATAACTGTTTGAGATGGTGTTCAGTAAAAAACATGAAACGGATCAAGGCGCTATCTTATGTATAGAGCAACAAAACATTTCCGTATATTTTAAAATTAGCAGAGATTGTAATGGATCTGTTTTACTTTTAGTTTCCGCAAAATATGTTTTTTCTTTAATTTCTAGCCACAGCGGCATTTCCTAAAACGTTTAGTGTATAACGTTCGGTTGTCTCTACCCTCCCTAGCACATTCCCTTCTCCAATTAATTGCCATTTTTCCATCGCACATTCGTTGTCCGAGAACTTTCTTTGTTCTCCAGATAGAGGCCTTTTTTTTAATGTTGTGCATGGTGAGTTTGACACCTGCGATGGTACAATTGATTTTAAAAAGTTCATTATCTGTAGGCGCATTAGGTGCATAATACATCTTAAACTTCCAGCACACTCTGGACAGTAACCGTCGCAAGTAAAATAATTAGTCCTAGCTTTGTTTTAAATTTACACGATATCGTTTAAACATCCATGTACACGACGTCTTTAGCTGCGATGATATGCATTCAAAAATAACATGAGTCCACTGCGACTTTAACTGGGTGTCCGAAATAAGGTTAAACCACTCTACACTTTTAATAAAAAATAGAGTCCTCTTTTTTATCTGTGTCATCACTACTTTCTGTAATAGTACTACCGCGTTCATCATCACTTGAATTTATAGGAAAACTTAATTCGTCAACCACTTTTAAGCCAAGTTCGGTTTGACAATTAAACCTATTACATTGTATAAATGTATAAATCGCGTTTGGGCTAATTTTGTTCCCCTACAGTATTTGAAATATCTTTCCATACTTGTGCCGTGCTATGGCCAACATTTTTGATAAATTTGGGGTTGAAATTGTTTAAATATTTCAATCAATTGCTCCGGAGGTACAGCAGGTATTCTACCAACCATTTCTGTAAGGACATTAGTGTAATTTCCAAGAAAAGTACTTATGACACCCGAACGTTTAACTAACAAATACTAGAAATGTAATTGCCGTATGTTAATTACAAACATTTTAGAAAGTGTAATATGTGTCTAGTATATATTATAACAGCAACACCACAATTCAGGAACTGTAAATGAATTAAACAGGAAAACAATAAATAAATAAGTTAAATACACGGTTCTTTAAAATTTGTACAATACTGCAACTAATTGTCAACACCGTTGCAAACACAGTTGCAAATCTAAAATGAAGAAAATAAAAATGATGGCCTTTATGAACTTGTTCATTTCATTGTAGATACTTGGAATTTTTCAAAATTTAAGCTTCTTTGGCATTGCAATTCTGGTTTTCTTTGAACTCAAACAAAGGAGGTGTAAAATAAGAGGATTATGTTGTTGACAGTTTTCATTTTATGTAGATATTTATGAGTGTAAGCACCGAAAGAGGCTAATAGTTACAAACACGGTACCAAGAATCTGAATATCCTACCTGTTCACCAATGTACCAATCTATTGTTTTTTAGTATATTAAACGACTCCAATGTATTTGTGTGTTGTAATAAAGTAAAACATCTTGTTAGAATCGTACTTATTGAGTGAATATACTTTGATATTACATATAATATTAAAATGTTTGTATCAACAAGGTATGAAGTTTGTCGATGACAAAATTAATCTCAATCACATGCTATTTGTTAATTCATGGCCTTCACTAGAGTTCTCAGAAAACTTTACAAAGCACCATATTCTTTCAAAAAATACCAATTCGTAAACAACAATTAAAGCTTTGATATCTGTGCGAAAGAAGTATTTCAACAACTTACTTTACCATTAGATTGCCACATTTTGACTGGGTTACATTAGTACATACGACTTACTAATTGTTACATAGAAATTCAAATAGATTTAACCATTTCTCTATATCTTGAGACGTTCGTGAAGTTAACCTTACCATAACGCATTTTGGAGTGTAGATAGCAATAAAGTGACTTACAAATTTTGAAATCAACTTTACAAATTAGTAGATACGACTTACTAATTGTTACTTAAAACTAATTTAAACATTTGTTACATACGATTTTCTAATTATTAAGGCAATATAGATGGAGCACCCGACAATTTCCTTCCAATTTTTTTTTTTAATTTGGGAAATTTACTTGAAAGATATGATGCTTACTCCATGATACTTTTTAATACCATAATTTGTATAATTGGTAAACCAATAATTAAAGCTTAATCAATCTGTGTGAATGTAGTATTTATGAATATAGGTACTCTCCTTTAACATAAGCTTGGGCCAATGTGATTGGGTAACAAAAATGATATTATGCTTACAAATTAATACATACAACTTACTAATTATTACTTAAAGGTATAAACAAATTCAACCATTTGTTTATGTTTTTGTAACATTCGTGAAACGTTTTTAGACTGTTGGTAGAAATAAAGTGACTTACAAATTTTGAGATTATGCTTACAAATTGTTACAAATCACTTACTAAATATTGATTAGGAAAAATATTGTTTCTCAAAGTGGCGCGGCTTCCGAAGTTAGCCCACTACAGTTTTTTTTAATTAAGAGATACCATTTGATTACAAATTCTGATAACTTGATTACAAATTCTTACAAATGACTTTACTAATTAATGACGGTAATAAAATTTTGATATTGCAAGATAGCGAGGCTACTGAGAAGTTAGCCCCAAAAACTGTTTTTATTAAAATAAATTTCGAAAATTCACTTACAAATTTACATTTTTAGCTTACAAATACTTACTAATAACTTACTAATTAATAAGAACCAAAGTGAATATAAACTCCGAAAGTGAGGGCTAACTTCACGGACCAGTAAATCTCACAATAATAAAAAATAAATAATTGTTCTCATGGTTCTCAAAATAGATTTGTAATTTTATTTTTTAAATGGGCACCATCTTGGATCTTTTATAATGTGCTATAATCTCAGGATTCAGTAATAAATTACTCTGTTATTCAAAAAAATTATTGTATTTCAGTGGAGCTGGTCATGAACAACAAATGCATTATGTTGTCCTGACTTCAATATGAATAAAAATTTCTGGCTGTCAATTTGGAGTTATTAATTATAAAATTGCTAGTTTCTCGATAAAAGAGCAAACTCAAAATTGACAGATCAAATGTTTATTTAGTTTGAAGACTTGACAGCATAATACATTTGGCATTTTTCGTCGTTTCTGCATCCATAAAATTAATTACGCAATATTTTTTAATATTTTTTTTTCCTAGACAAACCTTATTGTTTATGGTTTCTATTTCGTACTCCCCTCGTATTTTGCATTTTATCAAAGTATCTTAATTTATTTTTCCTTTTATTTTCAATAACATTTGGTTTATGTCTTTGATCGTTAAAAATTCTCGTTAACTTTATTATAAACACAATAATGCAATAAAGTTTATAAAAAACATTTTCCTACTATTAATTAAACTGTTAAATTATGTGTTGTAGATTTTATGTAAGTTTAAGTTACAAAACTCAACAAAATAAAATATTTCTTAAAATATTTTATTGCTGACAGTATTAAAAGTAGCATGACCTAATTTTTTATTGGTCGTATAAAGTTTCTCTTTGTAAGCGCAATAACTTTATATCTGCCACTTTAACTAAAAAAAATTGTGAAGGACTCACTCACATTATGGCAAATGAAAAAAAAACAAATCGTGCCTGACTATGTATAAATTATTTAACAAACCAAATCCTGGTTATTTTGTGAATAATGTATCAATATAAGGAAGAGAATCTTTATTCTTTATTGGTGTAACTTAGGAATTATTTTAATGTTCTACTTTCAAAATTTTCTTCGTTACACATGTTTTCTAATCAGGATTAGAGGGGAACTTATACTGGTAAGACTTTAATTTTTGTTGAGTGTTATAGTTTTGTGTACGTAAGCTTTTATGTGTCTAATTCTAATTAATCTCTCCGGATTTATTTATAAGGAAGCTTTAAAATCAAACTTATTTACGCCTTTTTAACTTCTAGTTTGTTGAAACATGTATTTAACTAAAATTTGATTAAATAGTGCAAATATTTGTTTAATAAAATTGACGAATTGCCTTAATTTTGACCTACAGGAACCTAAAAATCAATTTACTTGTATAGTTAGTAATTGGCTCGATATATTCGCTGACGGCTGATTAATCAAAATACTTCAATATAATACAATAAGTCTCAATTATATATGATCATTAAAAACACTTAAGAGTTCGTTACTATTTTCTATCCATTATCATCACAACAAAAAACAAATTATTTAGTAAATGAACTTAAGACAAAGAAGATTGCCAATGTCATTAGAAATGTAAATCGTGAAATCTTATTGACACGCACATCACTTTCCTGCTCATGGTTAACGGCATGATAAATACTGTATGTGTAATGTTAAACTTGATGTGTTGAACCGTGTGGGCGGAATAAAAAACAGTGGAAAAAGCCGGGGAATAAAAAGCCAAAAAACCGTGGAAAAAAGCCGACGGATTTAAAAAGTCGTGGAAAAAATAGCCGACGAAAAAAGCCGGTGGAAAAAAAAGCTGACGGAAAAACAGCTGACGAAAAAAATCCAAACCCGGAGGAAAAATGACGCATTAAGTGATCAGTTGTGTTAGAAAACTTTTGCTGTAGTTTCTCAAGATTATCATTATGAAGCTTATAGTATGGCCTTCAGATTGTACAACAATAAGAAATTCTTTCAAAGTATTTATTAATGATGGTGGACCGTAAACAATATTTATAAACTCAATGAGTTGATCGGTACTTTGTGTCAAAAGATTTTTGTTTTGTTCATTTGTAATTGACTTTTCGTCATACAAAATAAAATATTTTACTTTAGCACTTATACCATAACAACTATTATACACTTTAGTTTAGAATGTAAATAATTTAATTTTTAAGTGCATTTCCAAATCCAAATTTAGAAATGTATTTTATAAACTTGCAAGTAGTTTTTAAAATGCATTTGCAATTCGTCTTAAAACTAATCCTCTTCCAGTGAAGACAAAGTGAGTCCCGTAAGAGCGTAAATCCTTATTCTATGAAAAGTGTATTGTGTCAGATTCCAAATATGACTAGAATGAGTATAGTTACATAGAAAAAATTATGTCGTCCATTGTAATAAAATTGCATTTACAATCACTAATCTTTCTAAAATACATCATAGTTTAATGGCACAAGAAAATATAAATATATGTAGAACGGTAAATGATTCATTCTCCGGTTTTCTTTTTCGTAGATTTTTTACAGCAGCTTTTAGTTACCAGTTTTTATATCACGCCTTTTTCGGCAGCTTTTATATCCAGGTTTTTTTCTGTCGGCTTTTAGAAGCTTTTTTCCGCAACTTTTTATACCCTCAGCTTTTAATTCCAGCAGCTTTTTTCCGAGGCTTTTTCTAAATTCGTTGAACCGTTACCAAAGATGATTTAGCTCAGTCACCTTAGCCCTTCCACAAAAAAATTGATTTTTTACGTTTGCACACGAAAGAAAACAGCTAGCACAGATTAGCACAAAGTTGAATCAACGTGTGCTAACGTTAATTTATTTATGCTAGCCTTAGCTAGCTCAGTATATAATATTGAAACTCAAAAGTTAAAACTTTTGTTTAAAGGAGAGAGGGAGGAGTGGTTTCCATAGATTCAACTTTCCATAACACTGTTATTAAAAGTGCGCTAGCGTTGAACTACGTTGTGCTGGTATGTGCTATCTTTTCTCTTATGTGCAAACAACAAAAATTCCATATTTTTATTGGAGAGCCTTACCCCTCCACATTCAAACCTCAGTAACTCTGTTATTAAAAGTGCGCTAACATTATTATTAGTTGTGCTAGCCTGATGTAACAACTCAGTTATTTAAAGTTTAAAAAACGTCAAAATTTGAAATTTTCGTGTGCGGGAGCTGGCTTCCTAGATTCTAACCCCCTTAATAACTCCGTTATTGTGACAAATTTGGTCAAATTCTGCACTTAAATAAAAATCAGATAAATCAAAGCAAAAACAAATATTTGTTTTGAGCAGTATTTGATTTCACGTAAAAAGGTTAATATTCTAGAGAATTCGATTATTTTTTTATTTTGCGTTTTGAACTACTAGATTAACGACTCTAATGACTCAAACATTATGACCTAAAAAGAACAAATACAGTATGCTTAATGACGAAGTTATCTAGCTTTATACAATGATTCCTTAGATTAAAATAAAAAACCGTTTTGGACATATGAGTGGTTAAAGTAGTGTCACATGCCTTACACTAATTGCAAAATAACTGTAGTGTAAAATAGTGTGCAAAACAAAACAACTGTAATAACCATTCATAGCGATGTAAAATTGTGCTCTTTTTAGAAAGTACCTATTGTAAATTCTCAACTCTTCTTCCAACATCGTCAGAGGCTTGGTTAATTGTCGCTACTGATTCCTCCCTCGTCGCGGCCCCTTAAGCAGAAATCCAAAATCCAATATTAGAGCCCTTCTTTTACAGATTTTTAAGTTTTGTTAAAAATTTGGCTTTTTAGAATCTGACAAGATCATAGTTTTCTTAGATCTAATTTTAACCGAAACGGTTATAAATTAGACATGCACGACGTTTGGCAAGTTTCCGCAACAGGCACTTTGTATATTGGTGAACGTATTACCAACATTCTAATTTTTTAGTTTAAAGTCTGGTAGGGTGATTGATGCCAAATTCGGTTGAAAGCATACTTGACGCCCAGAAACGCTACAGAACAATACATTTTCGCCCCAGGTCTTGTATATCTTGTTGATTATTCTGTGCACCTGCTTCTTAGTTTTGTGTGGTGTGCAAAAACCAAACTGAAGTTCTGAGATTAAATCTTGGTCGTTTAAAATTGGCATTAATCTGTTGAGAATCAGCTTTTCGAGAATTTTTGCTTGTTGAGAGAGTTGACTTGTGTGCCTATATGACGTAATTTTCGTTAAAAATTTTTCAAGTTTTAAAGTATTTTAGTGAAGAAAGGCTTTATTAGTTAGCTCCAATTTAAACGGCAACTCTAGAAATTCTGCAATTAACAAAAGAAGAATGTGAATACTTTGGTTCAAATATCTAAAGATATCTGCCTCGTCCTCCTTGCTTGCTAGCACAACCCCATCTTCCAGCTACATGTGGTGTTGGTAGTTAGTATGCTCATTGCTGAGATTTTTGAGGTAGTTCTGTATTCCTTGATTCTTATGTTAATTAAGATGTTTTTTTACATTTACGGATCGTATTTTTGTATTCGCCCTCTATTTATTGTTTGTAATTTTGAAGTAGTCGTTATGTGTTAAGATATTCAAATTATAATTAAAACCATTTTTGTACTATCCAACAAAATTTTAATAAAGAAAAAGTTGAAAAACAATTTCTGATTTTTTTGAAATTTCGAAAATAATCCAGAGACTACTCTATTTTTAGTTGAGAATATCAATAATCATCAAAACTAACTTACGTACTGAATATTATGATCATAATAAGCAATGGAATGGTAGCTTTTATACTGCTTTAAACCGTTTTAAATGTTTTTAAAGCAGCCAGTTACGGAAGTGAATAAAAAAATACGAAAATAGGAAATTTATTGAACATCAAAATTTCTCTTTCAAAATCGGCATATGGGCATAAAATGTGATTAGCATCATAATTTCTTAGTAACATTTTCGAAATTTTAACAAATTGATTACATTTTTAGGAAATTTTTTTCCAAAATTACGAACTTGACAATTTACAGATGTTACCTGTCAACTTTGACTTGGCGCATTTTGTTTTTCAAGAAGCAAAGTGATTGCCCCCAAATTTTTTTTTTAAGTACATAAAAAAAAAAAAATTGCCATATGGTTCCAACTTTATGGCGGACACCGTATAGTATAAAATGAGAGTAAGAATGAAAGTAGAAAAAGAAAATATTTTAATTATTGTAAAAGTAGAATTAAAGAGTGATTTCTTTTAAAATATAGATCCAAAAACTAACACAGTCCGTTATAGTGTTTTCTTTGTAGAATTTCAAGAAATACCATAGTTTTGCCACGCCTACAAGTTGGATAGTTTTAGAAAGTCCGATTTGGATTGAATGACAGCTCAATTTTTTATAAATAGATATATATTAATTTTAACTGGAATAAAACTCATATATAAGCAAAATGTGTGTCTTACGACATCTCGTGTAAAACATTGACACGTATAAATAGTATAAACTAAGAAAAATGCCAACAGTTAATTGTAACGACATGTGTGCGTTTAAAGTGCATAGCGCTATCTAAGCGACAGCTTTAATGCTTGAAACACACGTGTCGATAAAGCCAAGTAAAACTTGTACAGAAGCATAACACGCAACGAAAGAACACCTGATGCAGCATTTCGCTCTTATTATGAGCTCATCAGAGGTGTATACTTAAGTGCGGTATACAACTGTACAAGACGGCGGTTGGTCTTTTAAACTCTCGTGGAGCAATGAACATAAGCAAAATGTGTGTCTTACGACATCTCGTGTAAAACATTGACACGTATGAATAGTATAGATTAGCTTAGATAGCGCTATGCACTTTAAACGCACACATGTCGTTACAATTAACTGTTGGCATTTTTCTTAGTTTATAAAATTCATATACTTCGATTTAGGTAATTTTTGTCAGGTGACACCTTGTTTGAAAGATCTTTTCCAGAAAAACACTATTTATTTATGAAAACTTTTATAGTCCACGTGATAAAAAAATTAAAAACCAATTTTAAGATAAACACATTCCTGTTCTTATCATATTTTTTTCACACTTTGGAACCAAGTTGCTTGGTTACTAGTATCATAATAGTCACCCAACTAATCACTTACGTTTATCAATTTGTCATAGTAGTTTCTAAAATGCTGTATTTTACCGAAAATCTCTGTATCGAGATTCTGATGATGATCGGTTATGGTAACAGAAGAGGAATTCAGCTTAAAGTTTCACTCTATGCTGTCATCTTTCGTAGATATTTTGGCAAAGTTTTTCCCAATCAATGGATTGGAAGAAGAGGTTATATTCAATACCGGCAATATTTCCGGATCTTACTTTCCTTGTATTTTTTTGTGGGGATATTTGAAGATTAAGGTCTATGTAACAAAATCGAACGACTTTGAAGATCTTCATCAACGTATTAGGCATAAAATATGGTTAAAAAAACGTAAGGGATCCATGTTATCATTAATTTGCACTTTGGCAAGAAAGAAATGGTGGCCATTTTGAAGATTTGTTGCATGAAATAGTATTCAAGTTATAAAATTGGTTTTCATTTTCTTTATCCAGTGTTTTTGAAAATATTCAAGGAATACATAGTGCGTTCTATTCCTTGAGGAGAGTTCTATCAAATACCTTAGCATTTGAAAAAAAAGTTGGAGGTGGCTAGGCACTTATAAGAACAGATAAACAAAAACCATACACACAAAAATCGAATAAATATATCAAAATTTAATGTTTTCACACTGTATAAGCAATGTATTTTATTCGTGAGTGAAACAAAAAAATATTCAGCACTTGGTTTTATTGTTTCTGGTGACGAGTCTATTAGTTCAGTTCAGTTTTTTAATGCCCGACATTTTTGGTCCTATCTCGTGAATTAATTACAGCTAGATTTTTCGAGAAGTTCCATCGGCGGTGCAAGTGCGTGCAAAGACGATAATGAATTATGGTAAGTGTTTCAGTCGAAATAATAGTTCTTTTTGGCGATTTTAGTATAAAGAAAAGTTTTCCCTTAATTTTGCCCTAGTACAGTGTGTCCTATTTCGATGTAATTGGAGGGTTTAAAGTATTTCATGAATTGATGAAAACTGTGTCGGGACCCTTGGCCCATTTTCGAGACAAATTTAATAAACAGCACTCGATATCTCCACTCGTTTGGGAGATACAGATGTTTTGCAGTTTAAGTCGTTTTTTAAAGCTTCATAACTTTCTTGTTTGAGAATATTTTATTTTAACAAAACATTTTTTGTGCATGTATATGCGGTCAATGGCGTACTCCATTTATTCAAGCTTAATTTGTTTTTGAGTTACAGATAAACATGCATTTTTAAATAGAAACTATAGTTGGCTATGACTTCATTGATTAGAGATATTTTTAGCTTTCTGAAAATATATGGTTTCGTGATATTTATCTCGGCAAATAAGGAAATTATAAACGATTTTTGAAAAATACCTCTTGATCAAAGTCACCTATGACACTTCACGCAGTTGTTTTTTAAAATAAATTTTTCCAAAAATCGTTTATAATTTCCTTATTTGCCGAAATAAATATATGAAACTATATATTTTCAGAAAGTTAAAAAATCTCTAATCAATGAAGTCATAGCCAACTATGGTTTCCATTTAAAAATGCATGTTTGGTCTGTAACTCGAAAACGAATTAAGCTTAGAATAAATTCGAGTACGCCATTGAATTGCATATATAAAAATGCACAAAAATGTTTTTAGTTAAAATAAGAAATATTCTAAAAACAAAAAAGGTTATGAAGCTTTAAAGAAAACGGCATAAAACGCAAAACACTCTATATCTGCCAAACGAGTCGAGATATCGAAGTTGTTTAGGCCATTGAATTTGTCTCAAAAATCGGGCCAAGGGTCCCGACCACGGTTTTCACTATCAATTCGCGAAATACTGAAACCTCCCATTACATCAAAAATAGGACACCCTGTACGGTGGGTGGTCAAAAGTTCCCAACGAAAATCTTGAATTTTCTCCTTGGTTTTGGCAGCAGTGTGAGGACGCGCGTTATCGCGGAGGAGGATTATGCCAGATGACAGTCTCCCGCGGCGTTTGTTTTGGATCTTACGTCTCAATTTGTTGAGCGTTTCGCAGTACACGTCAGCTGTAATTGTTGTGCCATGTTCCATGAAATCAACCAAAAGAACACCGTCTTTGTTTCAAAAAACTGTATCCATCAATTTTCGACTTGTGTACGGAGTTTGCTTAAACTTTTTCGGTTTTGGTGAAGTTGAGTGTCGCCACTGCATCGATTGCTGTTTTGTTTCTGGTTGCTGTTGGATACCCACGTTTTGTCCCTCGTAACAATGTGAGAAAACAAATCATCTTCATCTTGTTGATAACGGCCAAAAACTTTTGTACACTAGACATTCTTTCGCTCTTTGTGGTGGTCGGTGAGCATTTTTGGTACCCACCTTGCACACAATTTGTGGTATGCGAGGTTTTCCGTGACAATATTGTAAACAGTAGTGCGTCCAAGTTGAGGAAATTTTTCAGCGAGGCCACTAATCGTTAAACGACGATCAGATCGCAGTGTTTGGTCCACTTGTGAAACGATTTCATCGGTCTGGATACTGGGCCTGCCACTCCGCTCTTCTCATGGTCATTTGTTCGGCCATTTTAAAAACACGGCACTATTGTCTAACCTTACCTTCGCTCATAACTGTAGGTCCATAAACCAGGCATAACTCCCTATGAATTTCAGCAGCCGACGATTATTTTGCACATAAGAAACGAATCACAGAACGCACATCACATTTGGCGAGATCAACGATTTTCGCGGCCATTGTTATTTGCATTCACGGACAACAATATGACTTCGAACCAAAACAAATTACGTTGTAGCTTCGCAATGAGTCAGTAGATGGCGCTGCAGTAGTAAAACTGTGCTCCGAAGCGCCAATATTTAAATATAAGCAAACGGCCCTTAGTTTATGAACCCGCCTCGTATATTAAAATCTTTCATCGGGCAGTCTTTAAATAAGTTCTATTTTTGTACATAAATTGTGATTCTTTTGTATTATCGATATTTGTTGGTGCAGTAATTTCAGTTTTTTTTTATCAATAAATATGAGCAACGTAATAAAAAGATTTCATTACCAAACCTATAGATAAATTACAGACACGAACATAAGTAATAATTAAGAAAAGAGAATCGATAAAAGTTGGATTTATTCGGCCGATATTGTAGAATTTTTATTACTTAATTATTCTATTAAATATGTTGTTACTTTCTATATTAAACTTCTGAAAGTAATATCTTATTTAACAATGGTATTGGGTATTAATTAATTGGTGCTCTAGATTCACTTAATTTTGATAAAGAAATAATTTAAGAGAAGAAGTTGACAGTGTTTTATAATGGATGACAAATATATTTTAGAAATAATAGCTATTTTTTAAATTGAAAAAAAAATCGCTATTGCGTATAAAAAATTATGCACGCAGCGCGCGCACTTACAATTTTCTTATAATGATAACAAAATCGATTTATCACTTCGTAACCGGTATCGTTCTATTAATGTAAAAGAGTCTTTGTATAACTTTGAAAAATGCCACTTTTGAGTCTAGAAATAACAATACGTGGTTTTTATTGTTCAAAACTAGTCCGCACTTTACTGAGTTTGATCACGAGCTCTTTTCCAAAAGATGATTACTTTTAAGAATTTTTTGCTTTTCAAGAGCAAAAACTTCATCGGTAAATTAAGCCTTAGAAAAGTCAGCAACTTATTGTTTCTAGAAAGGAGTTCATGCTACCTTCATAATTTTGTCATCGTCCACCTTAATAAATCTCTTAAATTGGTAATTTCTCCTCGTCGGACCTTATAGTTAACAAAACGCACTCTTTACGTAGCAACTTCGTTATTGCTTATGTATCATTCATAACCGTCCTATTCGTAACTTTGCATTTAGATAGCTTTTCGGCAAGAGAAATAAGGTTTAAATGTAACAAAATAAAAAAACTGTAAAAAGTAAATCAGCTAAAGTGGAAGTGAATAAAAACTGAAAATCGTTATTTTATGAGTCAAAATGTCTAGCGCATGTAACACACTATTGTGGATTAAACAATTTTTCTAAAACAAAGTTCACTTTTTCGTGTTAATAAATAATTCATAGACGTATTAATATTATACATACAACAACCCGAACTTTTTCTTGAGAAGAAAATTTAAGTCAAAGTAAACATGGGGCAACGTTTGTTCGTTGGTAACTTTTTAATAACAAGTAACAGGAAAAGTCAATGTTTTTCAACAAAGATAAAAAGGACACAAATATGAAACAAGAAACACAAAAAATAACTAAAGAAACTATCGATGATTAGAGACAGCAACTTTGTAGAGCAGTTACGTAAAAGTAAAATTACAAATAACGGTAGAGCGGCATCTGAAAGACGTTTTCATTATTAGAATCTTTAATGTAGTTTTGTGACAAAAAACTGTAACACATGAAAGTAAATATCCCTGCAGCTAATGATTGATTTTTGTATTCACAACTTTCGTTGCATATTCTATATAAATACATAAATTTGCTTTGGTGTAATTAATGTGATTGTACGCTTTAATTGTTACCGCAACGTCGACAATACGATTCGAACCTGTGCTCACAATTCTTCCGTCGGAAGTGCTGATTGATACACCATCGACACATTCTTATAAATTAACGTAGGTACTGTGGCGGTGAGCACATCAGACGGAAAAACACTGGACACAGGTTCGACTATCGTTTGTTTACCCAAAAGCTGTATCACATATTTCCAATAATTTTGTATCCGTATAAAGACCAAATAAAAGTATCAGTTATCCGGATATGTTTGTCAATGTACGGATACTTGAATCCAACTTATTATCATATACTGCACTAATTGCATTTTATGTTAACAAAATAAATATTTATTGTTAAATTGGCATTAGAGAGATCTTTACAAGTAGTGCAAAAATACATTACAAATTTAAAGTTGATATCACGTCATTTCTTACTTACAATGGGCGTACCTACTCACCGTTTATTATGGCCAAAATTTAAAATAGCCAATACCTCATGGGACACACTGTACCCATAATTTTTGATAAAAATGGATTTATTTTTGAAATTATTGTTTTGAGTTAGTATTTACATGTCAGCAACACAGTACTCGACTTTCATTAAGGCGATTCTAATAAAAATGATAGTACCAGATTTAGGTAAAAAATGTACCCATTGAAAATACATTTCTATACATCAAAGTTTAGAATACGATGTGATCATTCAATATCAAAAAAGTTGACCGGTTTTCTGCAAATGTAGACTTCGTTCTCTTCAAGAACCATATTAGCAATGGGACATTCTTAAAAAGGAGGGAAGGTATTGCGTAACGTGTCTGCATGTCATAAAGAGAGATGGGAACTAACGAAACCGTTCACAATTGTTGAGTTTTATTTAATTTATTTCTATACCTAACTTTTTATTACGATAGAAAGTATGTTACAGTTTGTTATGGATAAAAAATTATTTAAAAGAAAATTTGTAGTTGTTTCAAAGGACCACCCGATAGCTACTGTCAGCAAGGGGTGATGAGCGATTTTTAGCGGTGTAGTAGTAGAAAAGATGCATTGAGACGATGGAGCGCTACCCTACGGTTGTGATATCAGTCCTAAGCAGTAGAGACTTAAGAAACAAACTGATAACGTAAGAAATATATAATTTAACCACACAGATTTTACCACTTGTGCCACAGACAAACGTACATCAAACATAAATTTATAAAGTAACAACAAAATAATTAGCAAATAAATTACGTACACATTACAGATCGTATCACAGACAATTTGACTATATTAAGTATGTTACCAGCAATATCGTTATTTTCCCCAAAACAAAAGAAAACACTACGGCCAAAGCCGAATGAACAATTGACGTTGGCGAACAGGTGTCAAAGTTTGAAGTTTGCCTGCTTTGATAAGGTGTAACGGTTCCTTCGCAGAGAAATAAAAAAAAACTCCTGCCTCATAAAACGAAGTGTTTTAAAGGATATCACTAGCAGTACAAGTAAAGAATGGAACGCAATTCATATGCTAGTTTTGCCTCCAGTTATTCATAAATTTGTCCCTCAGTAGAAGTTCTAAAAGGGTACCAAAATGGCGTTTGCATTTATAAGAAAATTTGTTTCACTTACGGCATTCAACAATACACGGATTTTAATTAAAAAGAAAGAATGTTAACAAAGAAGCACGTACCACAACATGGGACGTACCAACCAATAACCGCATGTTCTATAATATATTTGAAAAAAGACTATAAAGATAAAAATCAAATCTATCTAAATAAGTATGGCTTACTTCAGATATATAAAAACAGAGCACCGCTAAAACCCATTACCTACTTGATAAGGTGCTTCTGACAGAATAAAATCAACCATACATTAATATAGTGGTAGAACTAGGTCACATTCTTGTAAATTTTGACGTCGGGTCTCTTTTTACTAACGTTCCTTTTGATAAAGTGTTTTAACATAACTTTATTTGCAAAAATTACATATAATTTCGTAAGTAATTTCCTATCTAAACGAGATCAACATGACACCTGTTACTAAGATACAATACTTGAAAACCAATTACATCGTTATCCCAGATAACCTGACAGTATACAAAACAAAAATTTGCCAAAAAACATTAAGTACAAATGATAACATCGAACTAACCAAACATTACCTTAAAAATACCCACCTATGGTCTCACCACTAACAAATGTATTCCTCCAGTCTCGACCCACTGAAACTGTTATACTTACACTTACTTTGGCTGTGATTTAGAATGAAACCTTTATCATTTGAACACATGAACCAAACGAATTAAACATACTCCTTGATCAATTTAAAGTATTAGACAAGCAAATCAAATTCAAAAAGGAATCGAAAAGAAAAATGCACCGTTTAAGAAAAATCAACTCATATGAATCGGTACCTAAACGCCAAGTTTCATCCCCATATGACGACCAGGTCGTTTGTAGAGACAGTGCCGGTCTGAGGAACAGAAAAAAAATACAGAACACTGGGTCAATTTACCAAAGCTGAGGCACTCCAAAACTCTACTAGGTGACTTTACCGGTAAAGAGCACAGGAATTACTTGACATATAGCAGGAAACACTCACGGATTTCCTGACGGAACACTGCCTACTTAGCGAACATCTTGCAGGTGGAACTGTTTGAAACGTTTCCTCATACTGGAGGAAATTACTCCTCAATCCAAGACCAGTCCTCAGATTCCTCAGAAAACTTAACCTAATGGAGAAGCTATAACTTCAGAAAGGGAGAGCACAATAATCAGTATTGATTTCGTGCTACTGTTCAGATTACATCTATATATCTATCCCTATACGACGCAACTGTAAACAGTGATAAAGATGATCATGACAAGATCAGAAAACCTCCAAAAATTCCATTGTCAAAACAGAACGGAAACTTTAAAGACCATATCTGGAGACCTCTAAAACCATGTATGAAACAAAATACCAGGATATGATCCAGATGCAAAAGCGCATTTAATATACATCAAATGCACTACAAACAAGATCAACAAAATCTGAAAGAAGCACAACATGCGGACTAGTTTTAATTAGGTAACAATGTAAATCAAATGCTTTTGAACCCATTGTTACGGTTCACGTCTTAGGAAAAACCTAGAGAAAAATTAGCGTGAGACGCGAAGCAAACACCATAACACGTAGCAAAACAAAGAAACAATCAAAGTATCATCATTGAAAGAACATGATCAAAACAAATTCAAAACAATCGCAAAAAAAACAATATTCATATTTGATAGGGGATTAAGTTTAAATTGGTTTTAGAAAGAATTGATTGATCGTTTCTTATTCTGCCTCAATTTCGTCTCAGAGGTGAAGTGCTTCTGATCATTGGAGCATTGGTAAGCATCATTTGTTGATATTTCTTGAGTTAATAGTATTTTATTTTGATTTAGAATCTTTCACCGTCCTTCTTTTCCAGTGTATTTTCCGAATTATCTTATCTGTCTTCCTTGTTCGCCAATGTGCAATTGCCGCTTTCTGTTCTTTTTTAGCTACTACGTGTTGCAATAATCCACGCAAGTTTTTGAGGATACAAAAATGGATAAACAGTCAAGAAACCGTTTCTAAATATCTGTATTTGCAGGAAGTCAAAACGCCGGAATTTCAGAACAACGTTGATCAGCAATATCGAAATGCAACGTCCGGACGTCATTTCTTACTTGAGTATTCATATTTGTGTTAAAAATTTAATACCTGGCGGTATCTATTTAAATTGCTGAAAATTTTTAAATAACATGAATGCACTCAACCTTTTTTATATAATATCATTTAAAATTTAATTAATATTTAATGTACTTATTTGTAAGAAACTGGATCTTACTTCAAATCAATTAATGCTAAACATAATTAGTTTATTTTCTATATTTATTCAAGTATTTATGTCAAGTTTATTTACGATTCTCTTATGTGAACCCTTTACTTAATTTTTATTATGTAATAAATTATGTTCTATATTTGTGTATGTTTCCGAAATTTATTTCTATTGTTTGCCTTTTTTTAATTCTGGCAAAAGAAATTAAAAATGTAATGGTATCAATTCAATAACATCATTTCAGGGATGATTGTTTCGACCAAATATAAGATAAGAATTTGTCTGTTTGTTTTGCACTTCATCTCGGTAAGTCTCATTACATAAAAAATTTGGAGACCTGTATCTCTGAAGTGAACGAACCGAACTAAGCTTCTGATGTAGTCTTAGCATAGATCAAGAACGACCAAAGCAAAAAGCAGTTCACGTTTTAAGATGAAGTAGAGCAGATTTATTTATTTATTCGAATGGTACATTTTTATATTATATTGTGATGTAAGTATTATGTATGATGCCTCAGAAGATCATTATAAACATGTAAAGTGTGGTGACGAAACCTTGTGCAATTGCAGATTGGTTCATCTTAGCAAACCATTTGCTTTAAGATTTAGGTAAACTACTAAAACCTAAACATGCCAACCATCATCCAACTGTATTTATATGTAATAATATTAGTTAAGTGCCTAAAATCATAGAAGGTAAATAAGAACATAAAATGTAACATCACAGCTATTGCATGACAACATGCAATGAACCGATCCAAGCGCCAGTCATGGCAATGACGAAAACAAAAATAGTAGGTTAAAGGAATAGCAAACAAAATAATGGACAAACAGATAATCAGGACAGAGAATACAAAATATTGTTTAACTTCAGACGTCCTTCAGATTAGTACGCCATAATACAGCTTATAAATATTAGCAGAATAAGAAACAATCAATCAATTATTTCTAAACCCATAGTAACATTTATCCAAGATACTGATTTTAATTTTCAGATATAAAAATAGCCCAATTTTGATCATTGCATAAATCCCTTTATTTTATAATTTTTATTTTTAAATAAAATTAAATTTTTGTGGAATAAATCAAAAATACCACTTTAATTCGTTACCTTCCATTCCACTAATTTATTAACAATTTCACTTTTATTCTTAATTTGCAAATAATTCCAAGCTTTCTCATCTTTTCCGTTTTCATTTAATTTTTCTCTCTTATCATGTCTTGTACTCCATCTTGCTAAATTTCTCCTCAAAATTTATCTAAAAATAATGTCTTAAACTCTTAAAATACTGAGAATTTTCTTTGATTGTTGTCATCTACAATCTGCTGCCTCTTTTGTTGTTGTTTTTAGGTAACTTTATTCTTTAAGAAAAGTCAGAAACTAAAACTTATTTAGTAGTTAGAAAAAGCAGAAAGATAGGCGTTTAAATTATGGTAAAAAAGAATTTGAAGATAAAAAATCACATAAAAGAAATGAACGCAGTTAAATGTAAAATGATTTGAACCACTATTGATCGTTTTTTAAATTTTTGTTTGCTAGTATTTTGTCAAATTGTCATACTGTAGGAGATACACCGTAGAAATTATCAAATTTTAAAATGCATTGCGTAATCGCAGATTTGGTAACACCAAAATTACCAAAATTACTTTCCTGCTAGAATTTTTATTCCAACAGTGAAGGCAGATCAGAATCTTGTGATATAAAATTAGATACTTAACCTAAAATTATTTCATTTTGACAACAAGAAAGTGAATGTACCGTCAAAATTAAAAGCGACGCCAGCCACACCCCTCCAGGTCTTTTGACTTAAGAATTTCTCTGGGGGATGACCTATTTTTCTATCTTTAAATTGGGCTAAAAACAGGAAAGGTGGTCCGGTTGACAGTAATACAAACGTCAACTTAGTAAAGCTGATAATTTATTCAAAAACATTCATTGATAAAATGTCGGGTGTCATAACCAAGAAATTTGAGTGACATTTCAGTTGAGTGATTTAATGAGAGTCTTGGATAATTAAAAGTTGATTTGTAGTTGGTTATCAATGGAGGACTTTCTGCGTATGATGACAGTTTTCCGGAGCGCTTATCATTGCAAGAGAAAACCTTATAAAAGTTTCTCAATTCTTGTCAGTGGTTCCAATGACAAAAAAATTTAAAATGTTTTAGGAATGATATTGAACTCTCATGATAATCATCCTATGATTAAACACTCCAGGTGGGACTGTAGTTTAGAATGTTAGTAGTAGGGAATTTTGCAGGTATTGGCTATATTTATAGAGAGCTTGTTGCAGAAAGCTTTGTGACGTATGTAGACAGTTGACCAAAATCAATTCACAAAATTTTACAATCAACGGGAAAGATGTAACGGTCAATTTTAGGATTTTTTTCACAATGCAATAAATCCGTTAGAGTCGAATTAAATCCCTTCGCAATTAAAACGCATTTTTTCTTGAGAAACTCTTCTGAAATCCTGTAAAAACTCTTGTATCATAACCGATTAAACCATTGAAATACTATTCATCTGACTGCCGATTCTACTTCATCATTTTCATAACGTTCATCCTGTACGACAGAGTTTTTGACTGCAGATTCAATTCTCCACGCTAAACTTGTAGTGCAGCTTCTATTTGGTAACCGTTTCATTTATAAAGACCCAGATTTTATTCTGGGCCCTTACTACGTTTGTTAACAATCTAACACCACCTTCGTTAATAAGTAAGCGCCTAAATTACAGCCGACGTACCAACACCTGGATGAAGCCGACACCAAATCAGCGCCTATTATTAAAGCGGCTTTTGTAAAATTACTCTGTGGCACAGGTCTGGTGCTCAAAGAGTCTATCTTTAACCCGGTTGAACCACTTAGAAATCGTTTCTTGAAAACGAAAGGCTTAGGCAATCGACATTTATATTTATGTTGTAGCAAATAATTCTAATCTACAAACAAATGGTAGTTACACTCCTTTGTGGAGGCCGAACGTCATGAACCGAACGGGTGTTTTGTGCTGTCAAGATGGTCGTGTCTACACTACCGTCATCCATATACCGAGTGCGGCAACGACAACCGTCGGCGCAAATAAAGTATATTAATCTGTAACCACCACACGTTGTATTTAATATATTCTTGTTTCACAGTTTATTTTGTAAATGTTAAGACAATAGATTGTTTGAAACCTGGAATTATTTTCTCCAACTGAAGCGATCCCAAGCACAAAAATGAGTTTTGTTTGCTTTTATACATTTAATAATTGGGTAGCGGTGTGATAACTTTGTTTGTAGGGCTTGTAAAAAATGTTAGGTATGTTGCATATGATAATAATCTAGGCTTGTTTGATCATTAAGGGGAATTAATGTGCGCCAAGTCTTTAGGTGCTGTGCTGAGCTCAACTACTATCAGACGATTGTGATTATTGTGGCTAATATCCATTAATATCTTAACCGCAAACACAATACTCAACGTCGCCTACTCACTATCTAGTAAAAGTAAATTTCAAGAGAAAAACATCCCGTGGCTGAAAAAAGTAGCCTGATGTCAATGCTGAAAATGTGGCTTAAAGCAATTTCTTTCTTAATAGAACGAACAATAAATGTGCGAAAACGACAAATTTAGGAATAGTACGTCAATTTTACTTAGAATATTTACTTATTTTGAGTAAAGATAAAGAAAATTAAAAAGAAATACTAAATGCGTCAGTGGCTAAAAATCAATAAGTTCTCAAACAAAAACTAATTATTATAGAAAAAGACATAGACACAGTAGTATATGAATTTTCTGACCAAACAATATGTAAAGGTAATAAGAAATTGCTGTCTCCATTAAAATCGAAGCAGGTCAAAGACCTGGAATAACATGGAACTTAAACACGCTACTAAAAAGTTATCTGCATTATTGTACACTTCTCTGTAATTTTGTATTGTCGAATAATTGCGCATTATAAGTGATTGAATTAGCGAAGTACAAAACTCTAAACAAAATTAAATTGAATAAACAGATACGAAAACAAAAAAGGGTTTTAATTCCTAAAGCTGCCTTGTTAATTTTTTTTTCGAAAATAATTAATTTTAACTTTAAAGATTTCTCATTAAACAGCTGCGCATTGTTTCCACAAATCTCGCTGTAGATTAGACAATTACATAAAAATTTCTAATGGTTAATTTGAGTCATAATAATGGATTTGATTAGTTAAGCATATAAAAAAAGTTTAGAAGGAATAATCTAAAATAAAATTATTCAATTATACAAAAATTAAGTGATTAAAGATGCAATCATAAATGACGTATGTCGTCACATATCACTATTGTTTTCAAACGTTTCAAATCATGAAATTGATACTGTAATGTGATAAAACAATTTTGTCTAAATTAATAAGTTTTGGTGGTGCACAACACACTTCTTAAAAAGAACTTCCTTCTTTCGTGTTAATAAATAATTCATAGACATATTATAATGTAGCACAAAGTTCCGAACTTTTCTTAGAAGGAAATTTAAGACGAAATAAACTTGGGCAACATTTGTTCGTTGATCAACTTTTTTAATAACAACATACCTACAAGTATCAGAAAAAGACGTTATGTCGTTATTTGTTTTTAAGTAAAGATTAACAATAAATAAAGCTGACATTACACAAATACACTGTGTACATAAAGTATGGATAAAATTATTTAATCGGTGTTTTAAAGATATTTTTAAAACGTTGTCGTACGCCGATACTTATTTTAAATCGGACAAGTAACAGCGTGTTACATTTGTGCCATAATTCTTTCTGAAGTATGACGTCACCGTTATATTTTCCAACGGACCGCCCTCTATGTTTTTCTTTTAATTCTTATGTTCGGTAATCAACGTTGTGAAAATACAATCATCTTTAAAATGTCTCGGTTTCAAGAAATTAAGATTTGTCAACATAAACAATGTACATAAGTAAAATGTGTGTCTTACGACATCTCGTGTACAGCATTGACACGTATGAATAGTATAAACTAAGAAAAATGCCAACAGTTAATTGTAACGACATGTGTGCGTTTAAAGTGCATAGCGCTATCTAAGCGACAGCTTTAATGCTTGAAACACACGTGTGTCGATAAAGCTAAATAAAACTTGTACAGAAGCATAACACGCAACGAAAGAACACCTGATGCAGCATTTCGCTCTTATTATGAGCTCATCAGAGGTGTATACTTAAGTGCGGTATACAACTGTACAAGACGGCGGTTAGTCTTTTAAACTCTCGTGAAGCAACGAACATAAGTAAAATTACTTGGCTTTATCGACACACGTGTGTTTCAAGCATTAAAGCTATCGCTTAGGTAGCGCTATGCACTTTAAACGCACACATGTCGTTACAATTAACTGTTGGCATTTTTCTTAGTTTATACTATTCATACGTGTCAATGCTTTACACGAGATGTCGTAAGACACAAATTTTACTTATGTTCATTGCTCCACGAGAGTTTAAAAGACCAACCGCCGTCTTGTACAGTAGTATACCGCACTTAAGTATACAAGTCTGATGAGCTCATAATAATAGCGAAATGCTACATCAGGTGTTCTTTCGTTGCGTGTTATGCTTCTGTACAAGTTTTACTTGGTTTTATCGACACACGTTTGTTTCAAGCATTAAAGCTATCGCTTAGGTAGCGCTATGCACTTTAAACGCACACATGTCGTTACAATTAACTATAAACAATGTACCTAATTGTTTATTTCTGAATTAAATAAATTTTGGAAAAACCGTCCTGCAATCCGCTTTTACTCCACATAAATAAGATGGAAGCGACGGTTTCTATACGGAAGGCTCTTTTTTTAATTTTCCGACGAATTACAGTTAGTACGTTATAATAAAACAAAAAAAATTTGTCTGGTGGTCGGCCGGTCGTCCGTATGTAAACAACATATAAAAAACTGCCGGTCCGATTTTTATAAAACTTTGTATATGGGTCTTATTTATAACTAGTCGAAACCCCCGTCCTGTCGGACAGACGGTAAGAGTACAGCTAATGTAAAAAAATTCACAAATTTTGGATCTTAGTTACCTATCTGACTAGATAAATCCCCCGTCCTGTCGGACAAGACCAGAATAAAAAACCACCCTGGTAGACCCCCATCACCCAGACCCCCTATTCGCCCCCTATGCTCCATTCTAAGTCTAACCATATACTTGACGTTGACCTAGCCCCTATATTAGCCAAATCTATAAAGGAACAAACAAACAGACAAAATTTGAATCTTAGTATATACACTAGATGAAACCCCCGTCCTAAGAATGGGAGAAACCCCCAATCGCCTCCTATGCTCCATTTTAAGTCCAACTATATACTTGGCTTTGGCCTAGCACCTATATTAGCCGAGTCTATAGAGGGACAAAAGAAACAAACAAACAAACAAATTTTTAATTGTATATAGATAGTGCAGATCTAGTTAGATTTTGGTCATAGCATAAATTTTCGAATTCATGGAATATTTACAAAAATATTCATTTTACACGTTCATGTTTTTAAATAAAGTTGTTTATAATTTAATTATACACAACTGTTTTAGATTAACGTGATTCGCTCTCTAATTTCAAGAGCCATGATATAAAGCTCGCATGAGTTCAGACGAAACGTCGGCAATTGAAACCCAGTAGTGGTCTCCGATTTTATCTCTCCATTTAGAGAGTATTTATCTGTAACTATAATTTTAGAAAATATATAAATATATCTCAATATGTTTTGTTGTTTATACTTTCAGTTTTTAAAATCATTATTACACACCATAACTATTATTGGGACCGCGTGCGTACGCGAACAAATACATGACGCATTGGTAGCGCCCAAAGGGGCACACCCTACTCACACGCACCCCACTTAAACACACACCCCGTACCCAACCAACGACCGTTGTCTCCTGGGTAAACTAGGGTAAATACCTCGACCTGCTTTGAAAGCGCACATCTCTAGAAACTGACTACCGCCAACGCCCTATTGTCAAATCTTTACCCGATGTTATGCCGCAACAGCCCACTCAGCATCGACAACAAGGTACTCTATAAAATGGTGATCCGCCCCTCCATGATGTAAGAAGCAAAACCTGGTTTTACGCTACCAAAACACACGACGAAACTGTAAGTTCCGCATCATCGCAGACGCTCCCCTAGTTTTTCCGCAACGATCGTATTCATCACGAACTTCAATTTACCAAAATAGTAGACTTCGCACGCCAATCCGTAACTACGCTTCACGCGGTCATCGCGGCCCACCCCAACCGACAAATTACGCGGCTCTGGGATTATGACATAGATGACATGCCAAGCCACAATAGGCCGAAGTATGTCATCTTAGGTTAAGGTAGAATAAATTGTCAGCGCAGAGGATCGAACATAAACAAACCAATCCAACATGGTTATTTAAGTGTTATATGTCATTTAGGATTAAGCTATAAAAATTGTAATAATTGAAATAGTGAATAAACATGTATGGAATAGAACCTCTAAAACCTCAACCTGCAGAAGTGTTAGTTTCTTAAGACTTGTGCAAGTATAGGATTTGCAACATTTATCTTGCGTCGGGTAACCACAGCGAAGATGTAAAGAGAGTCGAATGTTCAAGACGTGTATTAACCTTGTAAACATAAATGTAGTTAACAAAATAATAATTATGTATCCGTGGGTTAATTATATAATACAAAAAAAAACTGAATAGTTAAAATGTCTGCGGCTGAGTAGATTTTCTGCCACCCACGGTAGGCGTAGTGTCCCACGGCGGCGGTAGAATAGACATAGCCGGCTGTCAATGAGGGTCGAATGTAGAATTGGAACCGTTGATGTTGTTTTTATGAAAATAAATAGTGTATTATTCTTACTGCCTACCCTTAGTGTGTTTGCACACCAAGAAACAGTTAAATCGTAGGCCGTTGTTTATCAACTGGAAACGTTCGGGTTCGTTATAACTAAGAAATATCCTGAGCTTGTTTTCAAGATATGCTTATATTTATAATGCGGGGCGACTTCTGTACGGTGTTTTGAGTCCAGTGATAGCCCCCGTATATGAATTGTCCTGCTGGTAGACCTGATTCTTACAAATTAATTCACCCGAAGGTTTGTACGATACTGTGTATAGGTTTGCGGGTTTACGAACTGTTCTATTTCGCAAGTTATTTTTAGCGGAGTGCTGGACGTCCTCCTTGAGCAAACGGTTCTGTAACAACGGCAGTATACGCTGTAAAGCGTTGAAGGCTCTCTAGGACGGCTATTTAACCAGGTATATAGTGTTCGGGATTACGACAGGAGTCAGAGTATGAAGAAACGCATCTAAACAACGGCTGAACGCAAATCGGTTGACGTCAGACAGAGCTAGTTAGATGAAGGGTTGCGTTTTTAGCCTCTGAACGCGGTGAATTTAATTACTGGATTCAAAACGACCGTTGCGTAACAGAAGAAAAGACTGCACTTTCGTCGGCGGCAAATTGAATTGCGCGAGATTACTTGCGGGTAATAAAACTAAGTTATAGTAGGTTAATTAGGTATCGGTTTCAGATCAAGTTCAGGCGGTGGTCAATAGTATTTAAGCAGGATATCAAAGAATAATCAGGTTCAGGCGGTCGGTTGGGTTTATTTAAACAGGTCGACGTAATTCTGAATTTAAAGTAAAAGGCAGAGAAAACTCTAAGAGACTTAAACTACGGAAAACAATAAAATTTATACCAATTCTTATCTGCAATTTTGGCGGGGAATAAAAAAGGGGAATTATGGTGGGAAATAAAGGAAGGAATGGGTGACGTCAAGATAATTTTCTTATCATAGAAACGTCACCAAACGTCTGATTATTATAAACCAACGACCGCCCGGTCCCTTATAGGTACGTCGGTCGGACAAGAACACGCCAGAGAGCGAGACGATCTCACCTATAAGTTGACTAAAAAAACAAATATCACCTATAGGTCAAAGGAAATAGCACGTCAGAGGCGATCTCACCCTTAAATCAATTTACGACGCCGGCCGCCGGACTAGCTGAAAAGGGAAATAGAAGTGAGACGAAGCACAAACGCAACGTGCTGCGAAAGCTACGGAGAAACCAACCAATACCTAGGCTACTGTCTCCGCTTCCGCCGACTCTACCGAAACGCCGCTGTACGGGAAGCAAGGCTCTTGTCACCTTTGCCACTCACGCAGACTGTTAAGCCCGCAGTTCTACCTTCCTGACCGACGCCGATGCAACACAATTGCTGCCGGAGCGTGTTCGAGAAACCCGCAACCTCTACATGGTAGATTTAGGGTCGGTCTAGGACAGTTCGGCGCGACCATTTCGGTCCCAGCCAGTGCGGTGCAGCCATTTCAGTGTCGGGATGTTTTGGTTCCAGGTCACTTTGGTTGCGGGCCAGTTCGGTGCTGACCCAGTTCAGTGCAGAAAATTAAGAGGAACTGTCGTTGTGTGTTTTGAAAAACGTATGTTAGTCATATGACATGACGTCTGGACTATTTATAATGGAACTTATGTTGCCCTCAACAAAAAACTCTATTGGTAAAAGTCAAAGTTTTACAGCCTAAAGTAATTACTTTATGAGGCCTAAACCAACATATTTAGATGAGTTTTGGAGCAAAAATACACAGTCATAATCATCATTAATTATGTAATTAAATGATAATTTCTAAAATAATAACACCTACACAACTTGTCTAAGCAATTCTTTGGTTTGATCCTTAATGGCAAAGCAACGTTAACTAAATGACCTATATATCTTGGTTTATACTAATTATTCAAACAAAAAGATAATAATAATAAATCAATAATTATCGTACATTGGGTCAACCGCGGAATCTGTCCATTTGTGGATTTATGTGAATGCATTACATGCGTTTTTAAATACTTACATTGTTTAAATTCATACTTTTGTTGTCAGTATTTATTTAATGCTTGGCACCAAACTGGCCAGACACCGAAACGTAAAAGGAACCGAAACGAGGGGTCCAGAGGATTTCCCTATTCGAACCGCATACCGCATCGCGCATACTCCGTAACTTGCGGGTATATAAATGTATATATTTAAGTGTATATTCGCCGTGTTGTAAACAATTCAATAATAATATTGGTGACCCCGAGGTGATACCAGCGAACAATGTGCGAGTGAAATTACAAACAATCCGCTGAGTGACAATTAACCATGGCAGACAACGACGTAAAACGCCAGGAGCATTGCGTGAAATACGATATCCACCGCGCCCAGGTAAAAATCTCGTCCATTTGCGCGCGACGGCCCGGAAATGTGGTTCGGGTAAACACAGCGAAGTACACCCAAGTCAGAAAGCGATACGCCGGAGAAATTCTGGACGTACTAATCAATCCACCTGCTAGTTAAAAATACGAACGAGTAAAGATGGAACTCATTTGACGGCTCAACGTTAGCCAAGAGCATAAGACAAAACAAGTGCTCAAAAGAGAAAAACTTGGAGATCGCAAACCTTCCCAGTTCCTCCGATACTTAAAGCGTTTGGCAAGTACTGCCGGCCCGGACGCCCTACTTCGCACAATTTAGACAAACCGACCACCACGAAACGTACGCAAGTCTAGAAACCTCTAAATGAGGTGGCAAATTTTGCAGATGCCATTGTGGATACGGCATCACAAGTAAACGATAGCAGTCACACAACCGATTGAAACCGACAACAAAAGTTGAACAGCTCCAGATACAACTACAATACAAACAATCCAAACTAAAGCATACGTTCCCGGAGCAAAAAAAAATTGACAAGTGGTGTTATCACTTTAAGTTAAATGCCCGCAACTGCCACCCGCTATTTAAGCAGTAACAGGAAAACGACCAAGGCAGCCGATAATGACGGTACACAACTTGCTTAGCAATCTACGCGTCTCTTTGTCACCAGTTACACCACAAAAATTACATTTTTGGCAGACATCGGGGTCTATTGCATATTCCCTAAAAACTTAGTTCGACAACATCAAGAAATGCTCTACGCCGTCCACGGTAACTTACACCTTGATTTAAAACTACAGTGAAGTTTCTAGTGGAGGTTCCCGATCTACAACGTTAGGTGATGACAAAACAATGCATCATCATCAACCAACATATTTTCTTCATCTCTGGGAAGTTCTTTTTCTGCCTCATCTTCTCTTGCGCTTTTTCCATTGCTTGGGAATCAAAAAGACATGTTCCTACCCTTCCGTGGATGCACTAGTTCGGGCACAATCTTCTCCTTGTAGAAGTTTTCCGCCAAAGGTAAACGCGTGTTCTAAGCGCCATGCGCTTCCTCCATTTCGATTTTTTCTATACAAATATCTTCCTCTGGTGCAAAGGGACTTTAATTCGAGTAATAAACAACAATCCATTCTTTTGCGACACAAACCAACTCAGCGCTGCAATGAAGAAAGTAATTGTGATTTCTTTTCAGCCTAATTCCATCAGGTTCGTTAGCCAAAAATTTGTCATTCTTGCGAGTCTGACGCCTTATGCTTATACAAATTTGCTTCCGGTAACCCTTCTGTGCATTTCAAGGAACCAACTTTCGTTGTGGGTTTGCTCTTTAGTTTCCATTTCAATTTCATCTCGTTCTTCAGGTAGCACTGGACGTTTCTGTCACCTCATTTTCACAAAGCACCAGATAAACGCTGGGTTCTCCAATTCTAGGTCTGGCTCCTTTAGGTTAATCTTGTAGTGTGCATTTCCGTCAGGACGAGATGTTTTTGCTTCCTTAGACTTTTCTTTCCGCCTGAGCCACATTCTTCACATTCAAACACTCACTCAATTCTTTCCAGCATTGAGGGGAAATTTTACTGTAGACAAGCTCATACGCAGAGACAACTTATTTCTTGTTCCAAACCACAAGACCTTCTTCGTCTTTTGACCCATGATGAGCTCCATTCCAGTAAGTAAGTAAAATGAATGGTCATATGAGCTCCTTGACCATGATCAGTCACTTACAACTGCGACTGCTGTTACTATCTATGTTGATGAATTTGTCTGCGAACCTTGTTTCTTCCTCCCCATTTATCTGCATCACCATTTTCATTGCTTTCTTTACAAAGGCATAGAACACTTTCTTTATTTCTGATAGGTCTTGAATGAAAAACATTGCATTCCTAAGATTAAATAAAATACTTCAACTTGTTAAAAATAACAACCAGATGCATACATGACTCACACCAGAGCTTGATTGATGGAGAGTCATAGTCACCAGAAGGATTCTAGGAAGAAAAGACACCCCGCATTAATGAGCTTGTTCTTCCTTTCCCCACCAAGACAATGTCAGGAGACACAATCATCATCTTTGTAGTAGTATGCAGCAAAGGTTAGCAGAACATTGACAGCTTTTTAGGATTGTCGTTCCATCCGTACTTGCTTTTCTTCCAAGTGTTCCTTTTCGTGATCCTGACGCGCAAGTTTATTGCTTTTCTTCTTATTTTTTGTACCTGTATAATCAGAACCAAACTTCGATCCTCAGCCATAATGACTACGAACAATCAATAAATATAAACACCCTTCAACTTTGGGATAGAAGAAGAATACTTGTCAGATTCGATAAGCGTCATAAGATTTTTTATATATGGCACCCTAAGATGTCATCAGAAAAGTCAATTCACTGACTCCATGTGCCAACCATCCCACCTTCTTTTCTAGGGGAAGAGCTGTGACACCAGATAGTTTCTTGGGCAATCAGTGGGAGGGGTAAACTTGACCATGACCATTTTATGTCAACATGAATTTCCAGCAAAGCCAGATTCTCCTACAAAGCTTGATGCTGTGACCCCAAAGAATAATTGGTTTCGTATTCGTTCCAAAACCTAATATATGTTCTGTAATATACACCGTGAAATTGTGCAGAAGAGAATCGTTCCTTCGCAATAAAATACTGTCATTATCATTTGTTGCTATCCAAGATTAAAATTTATTTATATTATTGCGGAAGACCCTTTTCCCCTTAAGCTCAAAAACAGTAGACCATTTTGCTAATCATAAAGGCAGGAATTGATTTGAAATTTAAACAAGTAATATTTTTGTTTTTAATAATTTTTTTATTCTTTATTTGGTAGTCCAGTGTTCTGGCCCACGAGTCGTAAAATAATTATTTCAAAATAATTTAAGAAATAAGGTCCGCCCTTTATGAACAAAATATTAAAGACAAAATCTAACTAAAGAAATAATCCATTATGAGAGACTGCTACTTTGTAGTAACAGTTACTCAAAAACGGGTAAAGTTACATTAACCATAAAACGTGATTTTCATTATGAGTATTTTTAATATATATTTTTCTTAATTAACAGTTTGTATTGTCTTTAATTTTGCTTTGTTAAATAATTATGAATTGTAAGTGATTGAACTAGCTTGAAGAAATACAAAATAATAAGCAAAATAAAATTGAATAAACAGATACGAAAAACATGAAGAATTTTAAATCGTAAAGCTGCATAATTAATTCTTTTCAAAAATAATTAATTAAATTTAACTTTAAAGATTACTTCATTAAAGAGCATCATTGTCTTCACAAAAAGCTCGCAGTAGAAAATGTTAATAAACAATTACAAAAAAAATAGAATACTTAATTTGACCAAAGTTCTTTTGTAAAACTTTAAGACAGGCCTTTGTCATAATAATGAATCGGATAAGATAAGCATATGAAAGGAATAATTTAAAAGGAATAATCGAAAATATAAAGAAAATACTACAAACATTAGGTTAGAAAAGTACGGTATTCGTTAATTGAGATTTCAACAAAAAAACACGTTACAAATAAAGATGAAACGGCATTTCAAGGAATTTTTTATTATTCGTTTTGCTTATTGTAAGTGTAAAACAAATATGGAAACAGAAAGGATTTAATTTGTGCCATGTTAAATTCTTTCAAAAATAATTAATTAATTTTAATTTAAAATTACTCATTAAATAATGACATTGTTTCCACAAAGGTCCTGTATATACGTAAAACTACAACAATTAGGTTAAAACTATCTGTATATTAAATGATAAGATACTAATTCCAAAAAGATTTTTTCACCTGCCTTGTTAATTTTTTTATTCAAAAATAATTAATTAATTTTCACTTTAAAGATTACTGAAATAAAATTTTTTAACACAAAATTAACTTTATACGTGGATTATTTTTTTTTTAGTAATAGCAATTTAAAAGGAAAACAAATTTATGTTTCAATAAGGGTTAAACAGGAATAAAGCTTATATCACCTAAACATAAAACATGGAAACGTAAAATAACATGATAAATAAAGATAAAACGTAATTTAAAGTTGTTAACCTTCTATGTGGAGGTGGGGTTGAAAATAACGGTCTCAAACTACATAAGAGGCCGACGTTTCGCGCAAACCTGTGAAGGCTTTATCGAGGCTAAAACGTAAATTAAAAAATCGTGTTGGTTACAAAATTTAAAATGATCATCGAGATAGATGATGTCACGAATTAATAATTAAAAGTTAATAAATTATATAAGACACGCAGTAAAATAGAACGAACGAAACGAATAAATAAACAAGAATGTAAAAATTGTGAAGATAACGTCTGTTAGTACTTTCACCGCGTGTAAGATAAGAATTGATATTATTGATTAGCTGCTAGTTATTCGTTAGTTGTTATTAGTTTTTGTAAGTAAGATAAAACGTGTTTTCCTTTTTGGGCAATTTCAATATAATTTCGAATTTGTAAATAAAACAATCACAGAACTCAACTCCATACATTCAAATAAAAGTTGTAGAAAAAAGGAAAGTTTTTTCTTCTTTTATTATTTTTAATAAGTAAATCTTTACACTGAAAATGAATGTTACTGCTGAATCTCTAAATCTAAACCTTAATAGATAGGTAAAAATTTAATTGCAATTTTTTCCCTGAGTAGATCTTGTTATGAGATCATCAAAATGAACGTTTGTTTATCCCTTCCACCTCTTCAGTCCGAGTTTTAACTCCGTACAGTTAACGCATTATTTTTGATCTCCATCAGTAAAGTGTTTATGTTGTGTGTACAGCAGAATTTATAGCAACGTTGTGCAATCAAGGAATTTGTTCCACCAGAACAAATTGCCAACCAAGTATTTATATAAAGTGTCTTTGATAGGTTCAGGAAAAGAGGATTCGTGTGGGCCCATACATTGCAAAAAGTGGGTGCTTTATCATGACAATGTTCCGTGTCAACTAGTAAATGTTTTACCTCAAAACGCACTTTGTTGTTCCTCAACCCCCCTATTCACCTGATTTGAGTCCGCGTAATTTTTTCCTTTTCCCGAAATTGAAATACATCTTAAATGACATAATTTTGAAACTCTGGAGACCATTCAAAAGAATGTAACCCACCAATTGAACACCATACCAGTTAAAGACTTCCAACCCTCTACCAAGAGTGAAAACAACGATTCGGACGGTGTATAGCTACCCAATGGAACTACTTTGAAGGAAATAAGATTGTTGTTTGACAAAATAAAAACTTTAGTAAATAAAAAAATCAGTCTCATCACTTTTTTCACACATACATGAAGAGAAAGGAGTTTCACTATCAAAACATGTGTGGAATGCTAGGTGGAGTATAGAAAGGACGTTTCATCCTGTAATGACGACATTATAATCCAGACTGAAACCTGGCTTCATGATCAATCAGTCTCTTTTTATTATTTGTTACAATTGAAAAACGTCCTAATTTTATTAAAATAAATAACAAATTCAAACATATATAATTTATAGAAATCTGTAGTAAGATGCCCGCTGTAAACAGTTTTAATGCAGTATATCGAATTCCTGCCAACCGGATGGAACTATAGCTAGTAATAATGACAGAATTGATGAACCTGAGTACATGGCAACTGTCCATGAGGTGGCGACACTTGCAAATGACGAATAGTACTAATGTGTTAATGGGATAAATTACTTTAATTAAATAAGGTTGCTTTCGTTTAGAAATATCACTTTTACAGGTTTAATTTTTTAACTTTCGTCGTCAAATTAAGTTTTATTTTGATTTATCCTGCTTACTTTCGCTTAAAAATGTTCGCTTTACTGGTTTTGCTACGTTATTAATGCCAATTGCTTTGCAATTTGCTTGGGGATATCTAGTTTTTTTATTAGACACTTTGATTTCGTCTTTTTGGAATAAAATTAGCACAAATAATTGCATTTCATTCACTTAATAATTTTCTTCGGCTCCAGGATTATGTGAGGGTGTGTGCAGTCTTTATAAAAGAAAATCCCCCTTACTGGATTATTCATTCGTCGTCCAGTTCTTAAAGGGCAAAGAGGTGCAATTAGTCCGTTGTTGTGTCGGAAAATTTTCAACGTATTCTTATTGAAATGTGTTGAAGTGGGTCATGCCCTAATTCGCTCTTGCGGTTATTGTATGATATTCATTCAGAATACTATGTAACTTTGAGAAGCTAAGATGATCATCTAAACGCTCAGTACTTCGCTATTAAAAGCGGTTTTGTAAAGAATATTTTTCTACTTCTGTTGGTATTAAATTTAGTTTTATACATTTTTGTGACCACCCCACTTCGTTATTTAGTAATAAAAAAATTTTTTTGTTTGTAACGACGTGCCGTTCCAGGCGCATTTCTTAAGAGAAATTAATACTTTTGCCCGCCTAAGTCAAATCCGTGCTCAACGAGTCCGCCTTAGTATGTTCCGATAGTTTCTCTTCAAATACTTGCTGCAGCTGCCGTTTACCATCGCCTTAACCAACAAGGTATTTATAATAACAACAGCACTTAAGAGCTTTGTTGAAATTAAATAAAAACGTTTTAAATTCAAGTAACTTTGTTGACATACTGAAGTGGTTGTTTATATATTTTTGGGACTGCGCAAAAATTCAATTATTTAAGTCAATTTCTGGGCTTTGACTTTATGCAATTCATGTTGCGTCGTACGAGATCAATTATATGCTTATTGGCGAAATAAAATGAACGTAACGGATGTAAAGACATAAACAATATTCTATTGTGTGTTCTAGGTTAATTGACAGTTTTGTAAATTAGGAAACCACGTAACTAATTGTAGATTCTTGTGACTTTATTACAGTTGTCTAGATCGTAGATTACTCATTTTTTTATTTTATCATGTAAATGTAATAAATTATGTTAATTTTTGTTGTAAAGAGTTTTTAATACGTAATTGGTTGTGTTTGTGCATGTTTTGTTAATTCCTTTCAAAAGGTAGGTCCTAGAAAGTACCCGCCCTACAAGTCCGGGTTTCTTAGTAAATGGAGGCTGAAAGTTCCTCACCACGTCATTCCCGTTTGGCGCCCTCTTGACTTTGACAAATTTACCGAATTCTATTGATAATTTTGAATCCCTTTACTCAAACGTTTTATTTCACGAAGGCAATTCATCTGACAAACCACCCCGTCCCGCTGAGCTGATGTGCAACCCCTATTCATGTTACTTTTTTGATTCAAATTTTTGTAAATCTAGTTTTCCATGTAACAAATGATCTCCTATCTTTAAAAAAATACTGTATTAGGCTTATATGAAATATAACAAATCAATGAACTATAAACAACACCGAGTAGTCAGATTTATGGAACTACGCAAACCCTACGAGAGGAGAAATTTTTATTGTTAATTCGAAGCACTATATATAAATTATTCACGTATTCGTGTTATTTTACGTAAAACGTTATTTTATGACACTTGTATTAATTTTAAATTTTATTTTAACATTCTGAAGTCACATTATCTGCCCCCTTTTCTAATTTGTGTGTTTGAAAGAAACACGGGTAAACAACGGCTTGAGTTTACCGCCATCTATTGGTACTATCGATGAAACTTCTTTTATTGGTTAGAATTCTGTAATTTCTGCTTAATTACTACTAGATTAATGGTTATTCTTTGTTGTTTGGTTTCTTCTTCCTTTTTCAGCGCTCTTTTCTCGCAAAAATCGTTGTCCGGCAAAGATTTTCCCGTTTCATTAAATACAAACTAACCTTAATTTAATAACTTTTAATTGATTTAATTGTTTTAATTAACCCTCTTGCGGGTCACCCTGGACTTAAGGTCTTTGCACATGTGCACCAAGCACTGATCCTCACTCTTATTACACGACCTCATAATCACAATGACCTGACATAATTATTAAATTGCAATTCTTATTACTAAAACTACTTATTTCTAGGTTTTGGTGTCGGATTCCAGTTTTGTAACTGCTAATGGAATACATATGGTAGTCTTATTTACAATTGAACAAAGATAGTTAAATCTATTTACAACCAGCTTTAAAATTCTATTCGAGCCACCTGCGATAGACTAATTATTTACAATTATGGATGAATTTGGACATTTTAAACGTCGTGAATTGATTTTAAAGTGTAGGAATTACTACTGAAAAACCCCAGTGAATTGTTTTAATTCTCAGCTGTTCAAGAGGACATCAATAAGGAACTTGATGACATGTTGGCAGAAGGTACAGTCGAACCTTCTTTAAGTGAATAGTCTTCGCACACGTTGTTAGTTAAAAAAGAATTCCACATAAAAAATTGTGCGTCATTTTAGACGTCTTAAGGCTGTAACTGAACGTGATTGCTACCCATTCCTTATCTCAGCGACAAGTGACAACAAGCTTATATCACCAATTGATATTAAGTCGGCTTTTTGACAGCTATCGATAGATGCAGTCTGTTCCACTTTAATCGCATGCCATTCCTCAGCAACATAGCAACGTTTGATGGACTCAGTTCATTGGAGCAGAACGTCATGATTTGTATGCGTTTAACACCTGCTAGACTTCATGCGTTTCGGGAAAGTGCAGTTCTGTATTCAATCATTAAAGTGTTGTTACGGTTCCAATGCTAGAACCCGAACGTAGGTCGCTAGTTTCTGAGTAACGATAGTTGTGACTGCACGTTACGACGAAAATCGAATTTGGCGCGCACGCTATGATTATCATATGATCGATTATTCACAAAATTTATCGAGACGACGAGCGACATCTTGTGATTTTCCTTCTTTGGCGTTTTGTGTGCTTTCGTGAAGCTAAAAGCTTCACAACAAAGGTAAAATATTAATGTGGCTTCATAATCTCCAAGTGAAATTAGTGTGAAATATAACCGGCCGCGTTCGCCGTAAGTGACTTTTGGTCTATTTCTTTGTTTGTCTTGTGGTTGTATTAATTCTAATTACAACGTATGCTTTAGCACGTGTTTTGACCTCATACTTTACTCATATATTACCATCTGATATAATTCCTGGAGGTGCTGGAACAAGTAATGGGGAATCCTACCTCAAAGCTGCAACGGCCGACTCCACCGGTTGAGGGTCGCTCACGCTGCGTACCTGCTAGTTCAAAGGAACATATCTGCTTTCCGAGCTTTATCGTCTAGTCCTACTCAGAGAAATTGTAGCTACCGATCTTCTAATAGCTGTCAACTGCTGTCGTTAGCAAGAACCTTCCTTATCGGCACTACATGCATCAGTACACAGCTAAGCTTATTGTTTAAGGAACCTATTCACTTTGCACTTTGAACTTTTATTCGAGGTAGACTCCATCCACCGACGTTCGGTTTTGCTTTCACTAGCTCCATCAAAGCTGTGCGCTTTAAATAGTGATGAAGCTAAAACAAAGCCTTTTGGGTTGGCGGAAGATACTTACTGTACTAGTCCGAGCTTAATTTTAGTTTTTAAGTCACCGTGTGTAAATGACGTGTGTACGTCGAATTTCCTTGATCACCAATCTTAAATTGGTACGCTAACTTTAATTTGGGTTGTAACAAACACAAAGCTTAACTGAATTTAGACATATTTGACTGTGAACTTAATTAATTGTTGTTGCTAACGCCCAAAGTTTTACTTCTCACATATTCTCCTAGTATTTTAAGTTGTATTTGCTATATTTACATGTCTATTTGTCTCTGATTTGTGTCTGTTTTAGCGTATTAGACCTTAAGTAAAACCTATTGAATTCTTGTTGGTTTGTTTTATTTTCTATTACCCAGCAGGTAGCGCCTCGTTACGCAGCAGTTTATTTCTTTCAGTTTCCTCAAGGACCTCCCCAACTCACCGACTGCCGGACACTGCTGTGTAACTCTACAAATACGGGATCTTCCAAAATTTAGTGTGCTATTTCAAGCCAAATAGTATTGTTCTTTTTTGTTTCTAGGTTGTATCGCTACAGCCGTCACTTCTTTTATTTTTAGTATTTGTGAACTACAACCGTTAAGTGTATGAGATACACTAGAAACTACCGATTCATAAAACCTAGATGATTGTAGTAAAAATAAAGAAAATCGGTAAGCGCAACCGATACTTTGCTGTCTAAATTACGATTTGCCTTCCAAACTCCAGCTTCAAGGATTGGATTTAACGCTGTGACTTTACAACCAACTCCTTAAAGCAAGGTTTTATCGAACCGCATGTTCAGACTCGCAACGAGTTGAGGTAGTCAGGCGCATTACTCGTAATTTTTCCGATTTATAAGAACACAGTCTAGACGAAAGAATGCAAAACCAAAAGAATTAGCTTTCCTGGAATTATTATATTGAGCGCAAGACTTACAAGTTTGCTGCCACGATTCATTTTCTTAGAAAGATTACTCACTTGCGAAATTTTTGAGAACAATAAACAATTTTTTTTCATTACCAAAGGTTACCTCTAAAGCTCTCTACAGCAATAAATTTTCGATTTCTTATCATCACTTGGATTAGAGCATGTCAGGTGCCCAATTTAATGAAGTTTGAGATATTTTACAATTAAAACTCCGCTAAACGTGAAAACGCAAAAGGAGCTGAACAGCTCTACAGTACATATTCCTTCATATGTAGAAAAAAATCAAGTTGATATATTCCTAATAAAAAACCAATTTGTATAGAAAATGCGTTACGGGTCAGCTAAAACCTCGCCTTAAGATTGTCGCATACTTAGATAGATCTGTCTCGAAGCAAACGTACAGTTCCACGACAAAACGGGAATGTTTATCTGTCATCTGATCGCTGAAAAATGAGCCGTATTTGAAAAGAATACCTTTTACTGTGGATACAGATCATAACTTTTATTATAATTATTACGATTTAAAGCATTGATTATTAGATTGTAAAACTTCAACAGCACGATACGAAATTGTACACAAGATGGGAGCTAAACTTCCTGACGCATTGTCAAATTGGCCTAGAAGGTGTATAAATCCAAATATTAAAATTTGTTTTAATCGAGATTTCACATTAGCAACTGTGTTTAACAACCACTCATCAAAACCACAATTTTTTTAAGTAAAAGCGCCAAAAGTATATAAAATGTCTGTCTAGATTTTCCAAAGACAAAATATATGAAAATTAGATGGCACAACGCTCTCCTATAATTTAAAAACGTTACAACATACAACTAAAAAAAATAAGTAAGTAATCATGAACACATGCCGTTAAAGAGCCTCAATAAAACAAAAAAAAATGTTTGTATGTGCTGTTCGTGAATCTACAATTATTACTGACTTTTATTTTGTTCGGTTAACATTTCAAAGCATGATATTAAAGAGTTTACGTCTGACATAGTCTATCTACAGTTTTCTGTAAATCTCTATTGTCTTTAAAACAATATTTTTTACAAATGCAGGTAATTTCATCTCTTAGAACTACTACAAAATTACAAAACGGTTCCTCATACTTTTAAACACGTAAACACTGTAATAAAACAATTTTAAAATTTTAGATAAAGGTTTTAGGAAAATTTATTACGTCTTTACCGAATTCTTTTAATAGAAGAAACAAATGACAGTTTAAAAGAAAAATAAGTTGAACACGCGCTGTTGGTAGAAACACGTCTTTGATAAAAGATTGTAAAATATTACACTTAGTCACGACACAAAAATTGAGTAAAATAGGAATGCACCTGTTGTACTTGCAATACATGAAACCTAATCCAAAGTTCCTTTCCATCTAATCGATTTACTAAACCTCTAATGTTACTTTTTTCTACAACTGAATACTATTACAAAAGACTAATTATTTGGTTGCGTTATTGAAGAATATGCTTTTCACGAAAATACTTTCAAGTGCGTATGATACTCTGTTATTATCAACTACATAGAGGTAACGTTCCCATTTATAACATTTATTAGTTTTACAAATTTGTATATTGACGCATTTATTTTGGTGTATCTATTACAGCCACTACAAAAGTGAATAGATTAAATGAGATTTTCAAAAACCAAACCAAAACAAGTAAAATACGTGTTTCGCGCAGCACTCCACATCGTTCTGATACTAACAATCGTGTAAAAATTGGTACTTTGCTCTTGAGTTACAAAATCGGGTAATAAAAATTTAAAATCACAATTTAGTATGCTGTGAATAGTAATATCAATTTATTCTTCTGGTTAAATGAGTACTTCCTTGGCATCTTAAACTCCAGGCCGTCAGGTTCAAATCGTGACGCGTTAGTAAGAGTCGTAAGTAACGAAACCCAGCTTTCGTCACATGCTTTAATTTCATAAACATTATAATTTTAATCATGTTGAGTACTACGTTTGAGGTACTAAATGGTAGAAGAATTTGTCTAAAAAACTCCAGATGTTGCGGATATGTTTGACTATAATTTTCATACTGACGAATTGTTCTGTAAAAGTGGTCACCTCGGAATTTCAGTAGTTACCTTCACCACGAATTTTTATAACTTCGAATAGTAAGTGACTTTGTAGCATATAATTTTATTAAATTTAGGACTACTTACATCGAGAAATAATAGGTCAAACTTTGAAATAGGTTAAAATTTATTTATTTGTTGAAAAGAAGCTTGAAGCAGACAAAAAGGCTACAAAATCGATTAAAAGTTTTAGAAAAAATGTGACCGTAGCGAACAAAGAAAGTGTCGAGTACCACCATAAAAGCCATGATGGAGACCATTCCCCGACAAGCTCAAAATTTTTTATGACGATAAGTCTGATTGATTTTTGTTTTTTCTTAATTTTTATATAATAAATAACCTATCCAAAACTAAATTATTTTTTTGAAAATGTATTTAGCGGTTTAAAAGTTATGCAAGTTTTTCAATGTTAATGTTTTTTTCGCCCTCAATCCTTAAACCAAAACTGATAGTTCAAGCTGACCTGAAAAATATTTTTATTTTAGAAAGTGTAACAAAAGCATCATCCAATTTGTTACAACACTTTGTTGATACGCTAAATAAAAACATTTTTTGTCTAAGAAATCTAGACATAAACGATAAAGATTTAGCTTCAGCATTTTTTATCGTATATTGTTGAACAAAGATTAGATTTAGACACCAGAGAATAGTTTAAGACATTTAAGATTTAAACCAACAGAAATTCCTAACATCGATGAGATTGTACGTTTTTCTTCAAGACAGAGCTCAATTTTTAGTTGGGTTTGAAAGGAGCCCTCAAACAAGCCAGAAAAATTTAGCATTACTTCTAACAATGCATCTTCAACTAGTAAATATAAAGCCCTGCACCCTTTATTTAAGTGTTTTAATTTCCTCTCTATTGATCCAAAAATTGCCAACGTTAAAATTTTTGTTCCGGAAACCATCACGTTCAAAGATGTAAATCAAAATACATGTGTTTTCGATGTAAAGGTTTGCATCATGCTCTAGTGCATCAAATTTATAAGAAACCCAGCAGTAATACTGAAGACCAACATAAAACCCTACTGTTGATACTCTCAACCGCAGAAGTTTATGTTAAAGACAATCGGGAACACTAATTACTGGTCGTTGTCTGCTCGATAGTGGTTCCATGCATTAACCTCATCACAACTGCACTCATAAATAAACTTCAACTACCTTTAAAGATTATTAACAATAATTCCTTTTCAACTAGATTACCTTGCTTAGTTATTGATCACATAACAGTGTCAATTCCATATACTACATTTAGTAAAATGGTATTAGGCATTACATCCAATATTCAATTAGCAGATAAACATTTCAATAAAACTGGAGAAATTTGTATGTTAATTGATGATGCTCTTACAATTTACTCGAACCACAGAAAATGAGTTTAGGTTCAGACATGCCTACTCTTCAAGAAACCAAATCGGATTATGTAATAACTGGTCCAATAAAATTTCAAAGTTGTAAACCTATCTCTATATCAAATTGTAGCACTTCAGCTTCTAACTCACAGAGTTTGACTTACAGCGATTCTGGGAAATAGAAAATATTGAACCTGAAAATCCGCTTTCGTAGATGCCTTTTAACGAGCAATATTATGAAAAAGAGTTTACCAAAATGCATCCCGTACATCTGATGGAATATATTTATTTATTTATTTATTTTGATTACTGACAAATAACCTAAGCCAACTACAGGACATTTACAAACAAAATAAATTCTAGAAAACCGTATAGTCTAAACTAAAAATTTTACTCTAAAAACAATTTATTTACAAATTTCATTTTTGACTTTCATTGTGAAAAATATCCATTACAAGATACATTTGGTTATAATTATGCTAAAGATGATTTATACCTCTTTACTATTGGTGTATGTGATAAGTTGTAACACGTCTTAAAGCTCTTGTTGGCAATTCTAAATTGTAATTTTCTAACAAACACTGATTAACAATAACACCATGAGTAAGTTTATAAAGAAACACTCAATCCACAAAATCTTTTCTTCTATAATCTAGTGTTGTCATATCAAATTTCTTTTTTTAGGAAATATAGAGTTACAATTTCTCTGTTTGGGTAGGATGATTTTTCTCTCATCCATTGAAATTTAAAAATTCGCCTCTGGAACCTTTTCCCCAGCAGTTGTTTATAATACACTGTAGCATGGGATTCTACACAGTAGAACAATATTCCAGTTTAGATCTAATTCAGTAATGAAATATAGTTTTTCAAAGTAGTTCTAAACTCTCGGAAAATTATGAATTACAAAACCTACCATTTTATTCGATGGATGAGGAAATATTTGGTAATATGTTGATAAAAGCTTAGGGTTTCTATTCTGAAAGTTAGATCCAGGTCTTGTAACAGCGATTGTCGCAATAGTGCTTCAGATTTTATTTTATATTTATGCAAGACAGAATTTGAAACTCGTGTATACGTTACTACATATAATGTCATTGCATTTAGGTATTAATTAATGGTGTTCAAACCATTTTACTATCTTTTATTTAGACTACGCTGTAATATAGTACAGTCTATAACATTACATTGTTTTATATAACTTGATGTCGTCTGCAACTATTTATCTGACAGTCAACTCTTTTATACAGGTGGGTGGGCACTTAGCAATCGAATTAATCTGTAGTATTAAACGACAAATAATATTAAAACTCTTAAGGCATACATATATATCAAGATTATTAGAGACCACATTTTAAAATATTTTGATTGTACAGGGTGCTTCAGAAACACGTACCATCTCAAAGTTGGGTTATTTTACTCAGGAACACACTGCATTTTTTTTTCATATTTTTGAATTGTACATTAAAAATAATATATGTTCTTTAACATGTCTCTTATACCCATTTACTTCCGTTTCTGAGATAAATCAGCTTTCCTGAACCCAAAAATATATAATAACTTCATAATAAATAGTAATAAGCAACTTTCACTTACACCACCAAGTGAAGCAAGAAGAAATAAAATTAGTAGTAAAAATATGGAAGAAGTAGTGGAAAGGAGAAGTTATAGAAATACAGAAGAGATAGGAAAAACAAAAAGAGTGGAATAGAGGATGTGAAATGACGAAAAAATGCAAAAAGGAGGAGAAAATAGAAAAAGAAAAATAGAAATTGAAGAATAAAAAGAATTTAAGAGTCAAAACAAAAGAAAAGTATGCAAGGAAAAGAAGAGTATAAGAGGGAATGGAACAGGAGAAAAGAAAATACAAATGAAGAGAACGTGGAGACTTATTAACATAAAGAAAGAGGAAAGGAAGGAAAAGTAGTATGGATAGAGGAAGATATATGGAAGCAAAAACTCGTATAGACCTCATTAGAAGGAGAGAAATGATGAAAATCAAATGAAGATAAAAGTGCAGATCAGAAAGAGAAGAAATGGAGAAATAAATGGGGTAAGAAGAATTAGTTGAAACACATTAAAGATTGAAATGAGTGAAAAGCAGAAAACTGATGGAACTGTGGCATATTGTGAAGTATACAGGGAGAAGATGAGAGAAAGCAAGTTAAAAAAAATATTTAATAAAATATGGAAAGGAGAGGGATTGTTAGACGAATAAAGAGAATTATAGTATGTCCGATATATAAAGGGGAAGACAAGAGAGAATTAAAAATACAGAAGAGTAAGTATACAAAAAAGCAGTGTGAAAAATTACGCAGAAATTATAAGAATCAGATTGGTGGCCAAAAAGTAATGGACAAACGCCAGGTAGAAACGATTCTTTGTTCAATTCTGAGGCGATAATCTTAATCCAAAAAGTTATGATGCTTCCTAAGGCGCACGAGACCATCAAACCTTAAGATGTAATGGCTAAAATTTATCAAAATTCGTCAAATTTATCTATGTAAAATCATTGTGGTGAATTTAGAAATGGAATTATCTCAAATACATCGATGGAATTCAATCGATTAATCTTTGTTTAATTCCTGTTGGGTCTCAAATTCAGTGGAATATTGTCCAGTACTTCTTCTAAAACGTTAACGTACTCAATTCCATTTAGACTGATTTGGAATAAATATTGGTCCAACAACTCGAGTATTTAAAATCCCCAGCCAAACATTTACCAGAAAATCTTCTCTGATGTCCAATTTCCTTACTGCCTTGGGATTTTCGTCCGCCCAAAATGAAAATGATGGCTATTAAAGACGCCATCTCTCGCAAATGCTATCTGTCGCTCCAGAGAATATGCACATAAAAGTTCGGCTCTTTCTCTTGAATTCTTTTGTAAATAATGGTCTCAATAGCGCCTTGAGCGAAGGATCGCATAACTTTTTGGATTATGATTATCGCCCCAGACTTGAACAAAGAATCGTTCTACCTGGCGTTTGTCCGTATTTTCTTGGCCAACGTGTATATATATACTGAACAAATGGTTAATAAGGAACTGAAAAAAGAAAGAGAGGAAAAGTATATGCTTTGGTTTTTTAGATATAAAAGCAGCATTTGATAGTCGTAAATAGGAATAACTTATTGAAGACGCTGAGAGAGCAAACGGTAAGAGAAGAGTTAGTGCAAGTAATAGAAGAGATATATGAGGAAACTAAAAGTAGAAACAAGAGTGGAGGAAAATTAGGAGCTAGGTTTCTGGACGTAAAGTGTTACGAGGCAGGGCAGTCCATTAATTCTAGTTTCCTGTCTATATGCATACAAGACATGGAGGAAGAAATACAAACACATCTGAAAGCGGGGAGTAGTGATAGGGATGATAAAGCGTGACAATACTAGCATACGCGGATGCCATAGTGGTTCTAGCAAAAAGCGAACAAGAAATGAAAGGGGTATCAGAGGTAGTAATAAAATATTTGAAAAAGAAGAATCTATATGCAATGTGGGACAATATAAAATAATGATTTTTCAAAAAAGAAGAGGGAGGAGGGAAGAATGTAAAATGGTGTGTGGGAGAAGAAATTAGGAAAGCGTGGACGAATAGAAGTATTTAGGATATAAGTTAAGATACGATAACAAGGACAACAATCATATAAGAGAGCTTGAAGCGAAAAAGGTAATGGGTATAGTAAGACAGGCATGGGGAATGGCGAGAGAGAGTGCTTTGGAAATGATATAGAGAAGAGAAGTGGATTTTTGATAACCATTGGTCAAAAGTAAGTTATGATTTACGGAGTAGAAATATGGGACATGGAAAGAGTGGAAAAACTTAAAAAATACAAAGAAAATATTGAATTGGACAATGGGGCTGAGTAGTGAGACATCCGGATATATAGTGGAAGAAGAGATGAAGGATTGAGAAAATAAGAGTACAGACGGAAAGATATACATGTATGAAGAAAGAATAAGAAATTGTTAATTTTAGCTAAGTGTTATTTTAAGATTTAAGTAGTCAGTGTTATGTGGTAGTATTAAAACAACTCTGTACATCATAACATAAAAAGTAATTATTACAAAAGAATGCTGGAAGCTCTTAGTAAGGGGTAGACCAAAGTTGCTTGTTCATACTTATTTTGAAGTTATTGTAATTTTTTGGAGGGTCTCCAAATCTGTGTAAAGTAGAGATTGATCTCAGAAATGGAAGTGAGTAGGCATAAGAACATGTTAATAAACACATTATTATTTTTGATCATACAATTCAAAAATGGAAGATGATCCATTGATAATCGTTATATGTAAATATATTGTATTGTATGATTTAAATATGATTTAAAAAACAATAATACAATTATTGCTTGGTGCCGAAATTTTTTACTTTTGGCAATAATAAACTATGCGCTAATAGATCAAATGCCTTGAAAAGGTCCGTATATAGTACATTTACCGGTTTCCTATTGTTTAATGCATCAGCTACATAATATGTTAGTGTAATAAAATTTAGACTTCGTAGATCGGTTTTTATAAAAACCATGTTGAATAGATATGTAGTTACAATTCCTTCCAATGACTTCATTAAATGACTTCTATGCTAATATTGCCTTGACATCGTTTGTTAGCCCTTTGAACGAAGTTTGCAAAGAAATCCTGACATTTTTAAACAGTATTGTGAATTTATCGAAGAATGCGAAAAATTAGGTCATTTATCTAAGCTATTCTTCAAAAAGGTAAATCTTGAAACACTTCAATTTTCTTAACCATCACTGCGAAGTCTTAATCTACATTCTACTAAATTACGAGTAGTTTTCGATGGAAGTGCAAAAACTATTTCGGTCGTATTTGCAATTAACAATGATTCAGCAGTGGTTGAGCGGTATTAGTACATTACAGCTTTGATGTACTCTCATAAAAAAATCTTATACATGTTGCATTCTGGAGTTCTTGCCAACCAATTAACTCTTGCTCTACTTCTCCCACTCCAATTTATTTATAAACTTCTGAATTTAAATAGTTACTAACGGATTCTAAAAATGTATGCGTGGAGCTGTCTAACTGTAACTAAATTTCCTTCTCTAACATTTAAAGGTACATTTTCTAATCAGTGTCCAAAAGTCTCCTATTAAAAATTGTAAAATTTAAAACCACCTAAATGATCATCAAAAGAAATCTTGACCAATTACATAATCCCCAATTATTCTCCAAATACATTTTAAACTTTAGTGATTTTAATCGATTAAATAGAATTAAATAAATGTTTGGCTTTTTTTTTGTAATCGTAAGAGTAAAAATTTTGAGCGGTTAAGTAAACCATTGTCATAAAAAGTAGCTACATGCCATGAACAACATATATATTCAAAAAAATTACCTTCCTTACAGTTATCTTCTATCAGACACCATACAAGCAAAATCAATCCTTTTGGAAAATCTGTTTCTGAATAGACTTGGGTGAAGTTGGATATGAAAAGGATGATATTTGGCTTACACTAGATTGACTAATACTCACATTCTCTGGGATTGCTCTGGTGACGTATTTGCTTTTCAATAACTGGTCTTTGGTTTTCACGTTTTGGTAAGCTACACTACCTGTGGCGCAAAATCTTGTAATAACTTTTGAATTTTTAGGTAAAAGTGGTTTTGTGACATGGTCCGAGAAACTTCTCCGCATAAAGGCGAGACGCAAGCAAACAATTTTCAAAGCATTCTCCAATAATGAGTGTCATATCAATTTCTTCTTGTAAAGAGTACATTATTCAATTATGTAACTTACTACTTTCTATTCATATAAAATAAAGAATTGCTATACAAAAGAAGTTTGATTAAGTGAATTAAACATCTAAAACTCGATTAGAGCAAACTACTAGATATTTTAATTTACTTAAACAGTAAGGTTTAAACGCGTGTACTTGTAAGAATATGTAAATAACACCAAATTCAAACGAGTTAGGTATAGGGAACGCTAATCACAGTTTTGAGAGAGAGTTAAATCTACTATTAGATGAGCTCATCAAATACAGAGTGCTCCATTAGAAATAAGAACGATATTATCATTTGAATGTGTTAACAATAAAGCCAAATATTAGGCACCCTGTAGAACTTTTTGTGCTTTTAAAAGTTAGTCGATTGGATAAACAGTCTATCATCTAACGTCAAAAGTAGAATCTGTTAAAATTAATTTGCTTCTGAGTACTGCATTTTTTCTAAACACGTTAATAAAAAGTCAAAAATTTGTATGGTTAAGTTATAAACACCACCTAATTATCTTTAAATGTTAGAACAATTTGACTTCTTGAATAGTTAATTAATTGAAATAAATAGTAGCAATACGTAACTGAACGTAAAAACACTGA
>JALBCR010004453.1:195000-217620 GCA_030710515.1 Abscondita cerata | reverse complement strand
GAAAAAAAGATACAGCGATGGTATTGTAATGTGTAAGGCTGGCGGACGGACAATGGGGTGCTGCAGCCACGTAGCTAGTGTGATCTGGTTTATGGGGATTCGTCGGCATCAGACCTCTTTCCCGTATGAACCGAGGACATTTGGAACCGGCCTTATAGAGATTGCTAAAGCCCGAGCTCTTGTAAGTGACGATCTCGAATCGGAGTCAGAGGATGAAGCTGTGTCTGAGAACGGAGCTATTTCTGAGAATAGTAGGGCAGACTCTGCAGATGATCTGCTGATGGAGATGATGGCGTGCTTTGATGGGGAAGCAGGGATTGCAGCAGATGATGAAGGAAACGAAAGCAATACTGAAGCGGAAGTGGAGTGTGAAGAGGAGGAGGAGAAGAATCAGAGTCAGAAAGTGAGATAGAAGACTGAGTATGTCCCTGCAAGAGTAGCAGTTTTAGTTTTTAATTTGTTTTAGTGGATAATAGTAATATATTGAAACGCGGTCGTCCCTAATGTTGTTTTCTAATCTTATGAGCTATACTTAATAAAGCACAACTAGATTTAACATGGATAAGATATAAACGGTAATTAAATTGAACTTAATTAGCTTTAATATGTAGTAAGTTAACTATTGTTAATAAACATTCAATCTCACTTCATACGTAAGTATGCGTTTTTGTATATGTAGTATATTATGTACTATAACATATTATTTCTTGCAAGAGGATGGACTCAATCACTTTGTGATACCGTACGTAAACCTGAACCGGAAATCACAAGTTATTTCGCTATTTATGGAAAGCAGGCGTGCCAAAGTCGGAGCAATATTTCGATAATCCTGATGTAGAATACTTTATAAAGAGAGAAAAAGTTTTAACGAAGGAACAGCTCATATAAAGAACGAGTATAGAAATTCGCACGTTAGAGAGGGTAGAATAAACGAATACCATTACAAGAGGACTTTGGAATTGGCAGAAAAGAACAAAGGAAAGGTGCAAAGCATAATGAAAAGACGAGAGACTATTCTCCGACCAGGGAATAAGAAGAAAGTACGTTTTGTTCCATGTATTAAGCCATCAGACATGTCTACAGTAGCTGATGTTATTGGTCCTATTATAAGAAGTATGGGTATCATTAAAATGTAGTCATAATAAATATAAAATTCTTACTAAAAAACCTAATTATTCGCATCTGTGCATTCATTTTGGAATATATGGATATTTGTTTAATTCATGCATCAATATTTTTAATTTGCATATAATTTTAAGTCATACGCACTGAATAGGGTGTGATTTTTTAATTCCATTGATTTTTTGTCGGATTTGACACCTCGGGTCAAAATCCAATAGCACCTAGCGACAGATAATAGCCTGATTTAGGTGCCTTAATGATCAATGGTTTAGGTCTAATTACCGTAGTAAAACTAGCCTTAAAACTATTAGTTACCGTCTATTGTCCTTTGTCTCAGAAAGAAACCAGATATATTTTTATTTTTTCTATTTGTAATAGTCGAAATTAAAATAAATTTTGTTCACGTTGCTGGAAATTTTCCGAGTTGTAATTTATTACTATTTATCCTTTTTTATTAAGTATAGATAGGGACATTTAGTTGTAGCTTACACTGCCACGGTTTTTTTAATCGTCAAGAAAACATCTTCACCTGCAACAACTCCCTAATACTTATCAAAGGAGTTTCTGTACCTTGATTCGTTATGCGTTACTTTTTTTTAAATAACTATTACTCAAAAACAGATTACTTATTAGAAAGGTATTATGCTCAATCACAATTTGTAATTGTAGTACATTAAATAAAATTAATCTAAAATTAGAATTATTATAATATAAATAAATTTATTCTTATATAAATTATAAACAAAAAATTAAGTTATGTAAATCTGAATTGAATTACTTTTTAAAAACGAAAACATGTTATATTTAAAGGACGTACATATTTAACATTTTCATTTGTTATCAAAATATAAAGATGTGGTAAGCATAATCACAATGCTCGATTGACTGGTACCAAAAAATTTTCTTTCTTTTACCCGACATTCTTTGTTGGTGCGTAACTTTGATTATCAAAGTTTGGAATTGGTTTTAAAGGTTACTAATTAATTATAATGATTTTGTACTAATAGCGACATCACGTCTCGGTTTTTTAATCAGAAAATGTATTTCCATATATCTCTATAAGGTTGGTCAATCTGAATACGAACCATATATAATCAATGGTAAAACTATTGCAATTTCCTAAATAAAACCTGCTTTCTTAGAGTCCGAGTATAATTCATTTGTTACTGGTGTAAACTTGTTAGGTTGCTTTTGTAATATTTATAAAAAGTAAAAAAAAACTAACGTTTAATGTTAAATGGTTTGAACAGTGAACAAACTCTACCCACTTGTTAGATAATTATTATTTAGATATCCCTATTATCACTATCTAATATTAAAACAAAAAGGGTGAATTTAGATGTTTACAATAAGAATTAACAGTGAGCACAGTATCTTTTTGATACGTCAAATAAATAATGCAGTTGTTTTAAGGTTACTTATTAAGTTTTAGTGTAACGGTACAGAAAATATCTACAAGAATAGAATTTATTGTGCAATTAAAAAAAAAATTCGATGACGTCACAAAAGTAACTGCTGCACGAGAACGTCAAAGAGAATCTTCGGAGAATTCGTAAGTGAGGCAGTGGCTAAATCGCACTTTTTTTAATATTAAAAATCGTTACATAAACTCGACACAGAGATACGTTAAGTTGTCGTCAAGAATTTGAGTGTCGTAGACCTCACGAATATAAGTAACAAAATCTTCACGATTTTACGTTACGGTTCTACGATACAAAATCGACACAATGCCTTTTGACGTCACGGAAATTAAACTGGATTCTTTAGAAATGAGTAATAACTTGACCCTTGCATTGTAAAATAATAAGGCTGCGTTAGCAAAAAAAATCTAACGCTTATGTTGGCTATAATTATCGAAGGATCGACTTATGTAACTGCTTTTACATACCTGTCGACAAAGTTGCTTAATGCGAACCATTGCGTACATGATCGCTAACACGAGTCGACGCTAGATGTCGCAAAACCTACAGTTTAAATCTATTTGTATTCTGATTATATTCAGTTTTTCGTAGGTAAACAATAGCAGCTACAACAAAAGCTTGCTTAATTTCAAGAGGCTTTTTTTATCAATTATTTTGAGTAGCATCTTTTGCATCTCATATTATTATACTTTTAAAAAGAAACATAAATCGTTCTCTGTTTTGTAACTTGTCGCAATTTAAGATAAATTTGTAATATTCAAAATAAAAATATAGTACATCATAGACAAATAATTGAGATAAATGGAATTACAATAACGTACGTTTACTTAAATAATTTATTAATATAGTCGGATTCACCGGGTTTTAGGTATGACTCATTGCAGTAAACTATGATAATCGACGTGACACAGTTTTCTGTTTCTGTAATTCAAAATATCAGCAAAATGCAATTGAGAAACGTATGTCGTGCCGTTTATTCTATGTGCAAGCAAGAAAACGTACGTCGAATAATTTTCTTTGTTTACATTGTCATAACCTCACATTCGTACTTCAAGTTGCCACACCGTTTTCGAATTTTTTTCATCTTTCCTTATTCAAATCAATATTTTTCAATACTAATCAATTATTATATCGAGGCAGATTAAGTAAGTACATGGTATTAACAATAAATGAATGATTATTATGATAGCATAGGAATAGTTGCAATGCCAAAGAAATTGGAAACCGAAGCAGTCATTATGAAAGTAATGGACTATTTTATGCGAGAACGTGACAACGGTGCTGTATTGTTGCCTTTCACGTCAGTTATGCAGGTATTTTATGAATTAAAATACTATTTCATCTTACGGCTTGATTCATTATAGCGAACTGCAGAAGCATGTGGCGTTAACATAAATACTGTATCTTCGATTAAAAGAAGAAAGTGAAGGAGAACGAAGAACCTGTAGTGCCTAAACAAAACGTAGGAAGTCAAAGTCTTGTGACGTTGATAACTTCGTGAAAGATGTGGTTAAATGTACAATTTATAATATGAATAATAATCGTAAGTATTGCTCAAATTAGTTTTTTTTATAAGTAATTATGAATAATATAGGGCAACATGTTACTGTTGCAACATGAAATTGCTACCGCTGGTGTATTCAACTTTAGCAAAAGTGGATTAACAAGACTCTTACATAATATTGGATTTTCCTTTAAACTTGATGATGGCAGACGTGGTTTATTTGAACAAAACCACATTACAGCAAGTCGTGTTAGATTCTTACGAGAATATTTTACTGAGAAGGATCTTGCATTGTATGACCCTGTATATATGAATGAAACTTGGATATTCAGTAGAGGTTCACCAAAAAGGAGTTGGCATGATGCTTCTAAAAAAAGCATAAAGAAAAAAGAAAAAGCCACTTGGAGAAGGCAAAAGTTTGACCCTGATTTTATACTTACAAGTAATAAATTAAAATTTGGTTTTAGGTTTATTGTTGTACATGCAGGAAACAGGAACGGCTTTATTTCTAATGCTTCACTTCTATTTTCATCTAAATCCCCAAAAGAAGATTATCATGAGATGTGTGGAGATTTGTTTAAGAAATGGTTTGAAAATGATTTGATACCAAATTTAACAAAACCTAGTTTAATTATATTAGACAACGCCAGTTACCATTCAACACTAAAAGAAAAAATACTCAATGCTTCATTGATGAAACAAGATTTGTGTACATTTTTATTAAAGCATAATGTAATGCATGATTAAAGCATAATGTAATCCATAATATTAAAACAAGAACGTTTACAATTAGTTAACGAAAATCCAAAACCGAAAATTTATGAAATAGATGAGCTTGCACTTAGAAACGGCCATAAGATACTAAGATTACCTCCGTATCATTGCCATTTTAACGCAATCGAATTAATTTGGGCTAATTGCAATTAGTACTATAATAAAAAATTGGAGAGTTGAATTCACAGTACACCGATGAACATGTACGAGAAGTGTGGAAACAATCCCTCGAAAGAATAGATGGTACATATTGGACGAAATGCATTCAACATGCTGAAAAAGAAATGAAGAAGTGGGGTGATATTGAGCAGCGGTTTGAACTTGTGGAACTCTTAATTATTAGTATAGGTTGTAATGAAAGTTCTAGTTCGGAATATGGGGCAGATGAATCTGATTAGATCGGATCCTTTTTAATTAGTTTTTTATGACGTTGATTGATTTTGCGTTACAATACAGTAACCACTATGAGTAGATAAGTGTACAGTCGATAAAACTGTATTTAAATCAAATAATTGTTAAATTTCAGTTAAATAGGTACCTCAAAACTAAACGTTGCATTTAACACTAAAGTAAAATTATTTTAAGAAGTTTTATACGTGGACATCTTGTTCGCATACATTAATGTAATATTTCCAACTGTACAAATATATAAATAAATTATAATTATTATAACTTCCCACAACCTTTATTCAATGACACAATTTAAAAAAATGAAGAAAATCAGAAAACTTCTGGTCGAAAACAACAAATTTGTGATTATTTTTATTAGTTTGAAACAGCTGATCAAACTGAATTGACAGATTACACAAAAATTTACAGTAGGAATTATTTATTAGTTACGACATACGAGCCTGGATTGATGCATACAATTTGTAGCGATGAGTCATACCTAAAACCCGGTGAATCCGACTTTATTTTAGTTTGCTTCATGAGTGAGTATGTATACTATGTGTCTCAGATAATCTGAAGCATTATATTTAACATGGGGAATTTGAAAAGTCCGATTTATATGTCCCCAAAGAAAGTGTTTTTAGGATACTTCGTATTCAGGGGCAACCGTTCTTCCAGAAGACGTATCTTACACCTCATAACCCATGAAGTGAGATAAACCTTGCGGAAGCAAAATTGAACCTGAAAGTGTGAGTGATGCTTTCTTTGCAAATTCTGGCAGTCAATAGAAAGAGGATTCCATAAAATCCACTCTACGGAAGCCATTTAGAAATTCCAAATCGATGGATGTGACCCGAGAGGATATTTTAAAGTTAAAAGCAGGGTTGTCAGGATTAGGAAAACGAAAAATTATAATTATTTAATCACTACACTCTAAGAAAATGAAAGTTTTCAAAATGTTCTGAGTGGCAATACTTTCTATTATCTAGTTTTTCACATGATAGTAATGGCTATTGATCTTTGTTTTAGGGATGACCACAGCATCAGACAGATCAGCATTGGTTCTTAGAAGTTTAAAAAGGCAGAAAGTGGCGGTAGATGTTGAAAGTGGTGGAGGCCAATCACACTCCCAGTCCTAAATCCAGAATGTAAAAATATTTTGCTTAGTTTACCACAAATTAGTCACAATATGTTGGAGGAAATGGAAGTTTTGTCTTAATGAACTAGGACTAAAGGAGATCCAGAGCCATCATTATTACGTCCAAGACAAGGGCAGCTACTCAGTGGTTTAAATTGGTGCGACTGCATTGTGTACCTCAAACAATCTGATGAACTGATAATCATTAATGTGCAGTCAGATTCAGAATTTTTTTCAAAATGTATAAGAAATTAACTAAAAATTATTTCAAATATATTTTACCTGTCCTGGATAACAATCAGGAGAGTGTACACAATAATAAATGATAAAAATTGTATTTCGACTTTATTTTACACTGATATTAAGTTCGTAATCTATATTGGAATGTAGTTAAAATGCAACATACAAAATGTATTTGATCAATTGAACCAATCAATGCCACTGGAATTGTTTCGGATAGAATCTTGTACTTTTTGAGGCGATAAATGTATCGTTCCACATGTACTCGTTCATGAGCACTATTATTATCAGTCGTTGATAGAGATTTTAAGGTTGTTGTCCCTTTGTAGCGTGAATAGCATTGGCTCTGTTTCACTATGAAGTGGGTCTTTGAGTAAAAAATTCAGTACAATCAATACTTCTAGCAGACAGTCATATACTTCTTGTACTTGTACATTCGATATTAAAACATCCCTGTGCGGTCAAATATTAATTTTCCCAAAACATGTACATGGCATTTATCCACCAAATAAATATTTTGCCTGCAAGGCTACAAGAAATTTTAAATAAATCAGCCAGTCTGAATATTGAATCCTTTTCTTAACCTCATCACAGTGAGCAAAAATTGTTCTTCTGCAGGTGGATTTTTTCCCATCATTTTGCATATGATGACCAATATATCCAAATCATGTACATCATCGGATGGCAATATAAAATCATAAACACACTTTATGACTCGTAAAGTTTTCGAATCCTGTATAATACACAGTTTTCTTCTCTATCAAATATTCAAACTGTTTAAATGTAAAAAACGGCGTCTCTTGGGCATTCACAGAAGAATCTTTCAATTTTTTACCGTTCTAGTTAAATACTCCATTTCTTCTTTTAATACAACAACCTGTTCTTTTAAAAATTGAATCTCATCTCTTGTAACTGTATGATCATTTTCAGTTGCGCTATACCTCACCGATACCTACAGCTTTCACTAAATCTGGACTTCTTCCTAGGAGGTTCCGTTTTCTCAATATTTTCTAATGGAACTTTTCCATTTCCCCTAGGTATGGAACAGCAGACTTTTTCAATCTTGTTATATTTGCACCGAATATATAATCGGATTGAAGAAAATGCTTTAAACATACCTACAAAATATGAAATAAAACACATTCACTTATGTAATGAGACAGAATATACCCGTGAATTGTTGAATTTTTCCAAGCTATTTGAGAGCATTTTCAGAATGTCTAGCCATCTTTTTCGTCGTTCCTTCTCATTAGGAAATGGATGATAGGATATGTTGCAATCCTTTGATACTTTCCAACCAAAAGCAGATACACAACAAGTCTGCACAATGTGAAAATTTAACATTAAATTAAAAACAGGAACAAACAAATACTGAAAGAAAAATTGAGGTTAGATAGCTAAATGACAGGTTAACGTTTGACATATTTACGTCACGTTGCCATATAGTGCAAAGTGCAGGGCAACATCCGGTTTTTCACATTACAGTCAACACCAAATTTAATGATGTAAAGTAAATCATGTTCCAACACTTGTGGAAAGAACAGAACATTTAATTTTTTTTTTTTTTAAAGTAAAAATTTCTAACATGGCATCCTGGCCACCCTAGGGTGAATGTGCGTATCCAACTATCTATCTTATTTTTTCTGATATCATCCGTAATAATAAGTGATATAGTAGTAATCACGAGAGCTCGAGTATGATTCATCTAAGGAAGCAACAATAATAAACTTATATAGATTTAGTTATCGCTATCACACTTTTGAGAATTATGTAGTAGAAAGGAGACAGAAAATAATAATATTGTCTGCCCATACTTTCAATAGAACGTATGTCGGTTTTAATACGATTCATTATTTATCAGCTGTTCATTGTAACCTAAAATTCGTGCGTTGTTTTAAATTGTCTTAGTATTTTTATCTGCGTTATTAAGTAAAAACAGTTCTTATTAGAACTCCGTAAGTGCTTTAAGATGTCTCTTGCGAATAAATTTTTAAAAAGTCAAACGCAAATAATGCTAATGAATGTGCTTAAGTATTTCGATAAAGAAAGTGAACGAGGTGGATGTAATGTGCCATTAACATCGATAGTGCAAGTACAGTATATTTGTAATTTGAGTTATGCGAATTTTCAAATGTTTATGTTATCATTAGCGAACTGCCGATGCCTGTGGTGTTTCTACCTATGCTGTGACTTCTACGAAGAAACGGATGGCAGAAGCATTAAAACAAGATAAATCAACCCCTACGAGTCCACAGAAAAAACGCATACGTCTTTGCAAAAGTCTACTGATGTAGATGAATATGTGAAAGACATTGTTAAGAGAACAATTTATAAAATGCATTCTAACCGTAAGTACTTAGTAACTTTGTGCACCGAATGTTTATGCATTTATTTTTTATAGTAACACCAGTTACGGTCGCAACGTTACAAAAACAATTAAAAGACGATGATGTCTTTAATTTTAGTGTAAGCAGTTTAACAAGGCTGTTAAGGTCCCTTGGTTTCTCTTATAAAACAGAAGATGGTCGTAGAGCTTTATTTGAACAAGACCACATTGCTGCAAGTCGAACAAAGTTTTTAAGAGAATATTTTAAAAACAAGGATGAAGCAGTATATAATCCAGTATTTCTTGACGAAACTTGGATTTTTGGTAGAGGCTCAGCAAAGAAAAGTTGGCACGATTCTGATAAACAAAGCATTAGAAAAAGCAATTAGGTGAAGGAAAACGGTAAATATGTGCTAAATTAGTTCAACAATTAAGTATAAAATATGTTTCAGGTTTATTGTTCTTAGTGCTGGTAACAAAGATGGTTTTATTGAAAATACTTCTTTAATATTTTCTTCAAAAGCCAAGACCGATGATTACCATGACAATATGAATTCGATTTATTTAAAAATGGTTTACCGAACAACTTTTACCAAATTTACACGAGCCAAGTATGATTATACTAGATAACGCTTCATACCATTCAAAATTAATTGAGAAATTACCCACTGCTTCGTGGAAGAAAGAAGAAATTAAGGCATTTTTAATGAAACACAATTTACAATTTACTGATGATATGTTAAAGAACGAATTACTTTTTATTGCGTCAGAAGCAAATATCCCCAAAACGTTTGAAATTGACATGATAGCTTATCACAATGGACATAAAGTTCATCGATTGCCCCCATATCATTGTCAATTTAATCCGATAGAATTAGTATGGGCAAAATGCAAGGGTTATTATGATAAAAATATAGGTAGTGAAGGGTACGGAGATGAAAAGGTTTTAAGTATGTGGAAGAAATCTTTAGACTTAGTAGACAAAGAATATTGGATGAAGTGTATTACACACGCTGAGAAACTTATGGGTGAATGGTGGGATCTGCAGAAACAATGGGATGTAATTCAACCACCAATTATTATTAATGTAGGTTCTGATAGTACCACCAGTGAAGCTGAAAGTGGAGAATGGAAAACTGATTATTGATCTGTACGGTATATATTTTATGAAGTAATTTCTACGTTATACACTTAACTCATATTTTAAAACTGTATCACAACAATAAAAATTGTGAAGTTTCTTTCAATTAAGTCATCTTACAAATAAATATTTAAAAAATGTAATACCACCAACGTTTTTAAATCACATGTACTTTACAAAATTAAAGATACAAAAATAAAATACATCTTATAAATATAATCTTGGTCATTATGAGTCGATTATGAATTAAACGGAAAAAGGACAAAGTTTGATAGCAAAGTATTTCCGCCTGTTACTGAACAGGACGTTATAACTTATTTAGTATTAACGAATAGTTTTACACCCAACAAGTGAAATCATATAAAAGTTTATTCGGATATAAATACTCTGATGCCGGGCTTGTCCAAAAAGTTGGTGCTGTAGAAGTAAACGAACACATTAATGTAATCGGAACAGTAAGTTTATTATGTTTGATGTTACTTTTAGATGTTAATAGAAAACAACTTATATTTATAAGTCGAGCATTAATCCACTTTTGCAGTCGCACCTTCGATAATTCATTCAACTGTTAAGCACTTCGGAAATGGGTAAAATTTTACATTATCCCATACACGGCGACTTCTACAACGCAACTAAATGCTGGAATTTTACTCACTTTCCATTTACAACCTATATTTTCTTTATGAAACGTTAGTAAAGATGAAAATTCCTAAGTTACAAAATGTAAACAAACTATTTGTCATCTTTAACAGAGATAAGTAAGGTTAGGTTAGGAACTTTAAATTTATTTGACAGCATGCTGGATTGGTCTATTAAATCCACGACATACGTTACCTTTTTTAATTCATACGCTTTTGAGAATGAGTCATACTCGAGCTCTCCTGATTACTACTATAATAAGATGCTACTTTACAATGGCAGGGGCGGGACGGCGAAATAGGTGGATTACGTGAGCAAAAATGCACCTATATTTTTTAAGTGCCATACATGAACCTACTTTACTGTAACTGTACGCCATCTATCCATCATACCGTTCAAGGAAACAAGTAATCGTTTCTTTGCTGAATTACAACAAATGCAGTTTTTTACTTTGCCATACGAATGAAGTACTACAGTGAAGTTCAGATGGCGTTGGCGACATGGTGGGTGCGCATTAAACGCCTCTTCAAAAAAAATTCTGAAAATAAAATACAAGAGGTGCGCCATCAACATGTTCGGTATGTCATCATACGGGGCAGTTTACCTAAATTATGTGTTTTTATCTTAACATGTGTGATATTAAAGTATACAAAAGTAACCATCGCTCCAACCATCAATGTTTTTATCAACTACAATTTTAACCGGTTAACTTACCTCGGGAAATAACTTTATTTTCGTGTATTTAAGAACAAGATGGCGCATCAAATGCCCCCATCGGTGAATTGTTCCCTAGACGAAATAGATTTAGGTGCATTGAAAGTAAGTATCATTACGTTTAATCTTTACAACGTTATTTGTATTTATTTAATTCATTTTTTCAATATTATTTTTTAACATGTAAAGAAAATATACTATTGTGTATTTGGGTGTGAGTCATTCTAAACATTAATATTTTCATATTTCCAATTCAACGTTCTTCTTTTAGGATCCTGCTGGTATTTTTGAATTAATTGAAGTTGTTGGCAATGGAACTTACGGCCAAGTTTATAAGGTAACATTTAAATAATTTTCTTATATTTTTACAAGAGTAATACATTATAAGAGGGTTTTTGTTTTTACAAATTTCCTATTTACTCTTATTTTACATTATTAGGGAAGACACACAAAAACAGGTCAACTTGCAGCCATTAAAGTTATGGATGTTACGGAAGAAGAAGAAGATGAAATTAAACTAGAAATTAATGTGCTTAAAAAATATTCCAACCATCGTAATATAGCAACATACTATGGCGCATTTATTAAGAAATCCCCACCTGGTAAAGACGATCAACTGTGGTTGGTTATGGAATATTGTGGTGCAGGTATGTATTTGTATCTTTAACCTTAGAATGCTCAACCCTTGCCCGCCATGCTTGTATTATTTTAAAATGGTTGTAATTTTGTCACCTTTTGTTTTAAAAAAATTATCTTCATATAAATTTATACCATATTGACAATGGCTTGGGCCCCAAAGGCTGCATGAATCATACAAGAATGAAATTATTGCTTGTGATCAGACAACAGGCAAGGAGAAAAATATAAAGATACTCTTAGGCATAAGTTATAATCAGCAAAAAGAGATGTAGTGAGCGAAGGAAATCCAGCAAGAAATATAGTGAAGATCGATTGATGGTTACAAGTGGAATGCATATCAATATAAGATGTGCTCGAGGTCCTGCTGCATCTAAATGATTTTGTTGATGATTTGTAACAAATTGATGTTGATTGTTTGTTGATAGTTAGTGCACCTGCCTATTGATTAAAATAAATTGTGGTTGTTAATAAAGCGCTGGCCACTGAGGCTCGGGTCGTGTAAATGTTTGTATTTCTCAAACTGACCACTGTATGCTTAAAGAAACATGTTGTAATTACTATGAATTTTTAGGTTCTGTTACTGACCTAGTGAAATCTACAAAAGGTCAGTCTTTGAAAGAAGAATGGATCGCATATATATGCAGAGAAATATTGAGAGGTCTTTCATATTTACATTCAAATAAAGTGATACATCGTGATATTAAAGGACAAAATGTGTTATTGACTGACAATGCTGAAGTGAAATTAGGTAATAATTCATATTTTAATTGACGTCAGTATTAATTAAATTGTATTACAGTGGATTTTGGTGTATCAGCTCAATTAGATCGTACTATTGGACGTCGTAATACCTTTATTGGCACTCCATATTGGATGGCTCCCGAGTAATAGCCTGTGATGAAAATCCTGACGCTACTTACGATAATCGTAGCGATTTGTGGTCTTTAGGTATCACAGCGCTAGAAATGGCTGAGTCGCAACCACCATTATGTGAGTTACATCCGATGAGAGCTCTATTTCTGATTCCTCGTAATCCCCTCCGAGACTAAAAAGCAAAAAGTGGAACAAGAAGTTTCACAGTTTTATCGAAACAGTATTAGTTAAGGACTATCACGAACGTCCTTACACAGAACAATTACTGAAACATCCATTTATAAGGGACCAACCAACAGAACGACAAGTGCGTATTCAGCTTAAAGATCACATTGACCGTTGCAAAAAACGCAAACAAGAAAAAGAACGAGAAGATTACAGGTATATTACAGTTATACAATACCTTGCACCATTGTTTACGTACGTTATAGTCTAACAACAGTATAGGGTCAACGCGTACTCAATTTAAAATGCAATGGAGATGTCGCTGAAAGCGTGATTTAAGTATTTTAAGCAAAAACTTTTACCAAAAATCTAATGAATAGTTAATAAAAACGTATATCAATTTCTCAACAGGTGACACGATAGACAAAGTCAATTCAACACTGTTATTAACATTGCTTTAGTAGTCGGCACTCAGACTAATTTGCTGAATTGATAATAAATGTTTGTAGCATTGTAAAGTGAAAGTCGTAGAAACCTCAAACTCACAATCTCATTCGTAATCATATTTGGACAATGATTTAGTGGATATGCAACCAGAAAATTTAAAAACACTTTTCTGCAATTGAGGCGAGAAGAAACTGCTGTATTCCTGTGACTTTTTGTCGGTTATTTATTTTACACTAAATTGCATAACCAGTTTATAGAATAATTTAATTAAGAACAAAACTTGACCAATTTGATCTGCCTACTTATATTTGATATTAATTAATATCGTACGCTTGCATACCTATATAAAATCTAAGTCAATTAGGTACCTAAATAAGAAACATTTTAGAACAAGTAAAAATTTAAATATTTCTACCGAAGTTTTATATTCAATTGTTTATTGTACAATAAACGTGAATATGAATTTCGTACATAAAAATCTAGTTAACCCAAAACCCTAAAAAATGCAGACGAATAATATTTTTTAATCACATTTGCCCTTAAGCTGGAAGAAACAGTATAAGGGCTATTCTTGTTGTACTTTATTTCTGAATTCCTTATAAAGTTACTGCACTTATGTGAGTAACTTTTACCGATTACAAAATTCATAAAAACATGAATAAAAAAAGGTTCAACCGTCGGTTTGTAAACAATATCTACCTAAAGACTATATATTGCATTGTTGTTTTAGAAAAAAATAATTCACTGCGTTCTGTGAGCGTACAGACTAAAATAGTTATTTGTCCAACAAGTGAGGAAAGCGATACTGTTTTCCACTCGAGCTAGAGTGAGAGTGGAAAAAGGCTTTCCTCATGTGTTAGTCACAACTTTTTTCCACGATATTCCCCAAAAACAACGTAATGACTGAAGTAATATTGTAAACGTAACTTATTGTTACAGAATTTCGTCACATATTCGTACGTAAAAGCAAAAGTTGATAATAGGTAGGTCCCAATAGTCTCGCTACAGTATTCTGTAGTATCGGTGTGGTCTCAATCTGTCATAGCGCAGTCGAAATATAAGATATTAAATTAAACAAACCTGATTGAATACTAAATTAAATTGTTTAACTAAGTACTAGGCGCATATAATTCTAATAACACATTCTTACATTTTTTTAAAGACGAATTTTTTGTAACATGATATTATTTTCCTCGCTAGTGAGGAAAAACGAATTTTCCTCACTATTTGTAGAGAAAACGTCCGTTTTCTAAGTATGTCGTGGAAAAAATAAATTAAATCATTCGTATTTATTTATGGTGCTTATATTAGAAGCAGCTGTAAAAACTTGCGTTCTGAAGCACTAGTATCAATATGTCGAACTATTCTTATGTTGGAGTATTTAAAATATTTGAAAATGGCAGAAGCAACAATTCCACATAGTGGTTTAACATCGTGAATGTGAGAATTCCATTGTTTAGTTTCGTTACTTTCAATTATAATAGTGTACTTCTAAAATGTCCGATAATAAATGTGTGTATTTTAATTGTGGCAAAAGCAAAAGACAATATCCTAACTTTGAATTCATGGATTTCCGATAAAGGTTGCGCAGTCGTTATCAAAAATTGTGGTAGGTAACATTATACCTATTATTAATTATTCAGGGTGGAGTTCAAAAAGACATCATATTTTGTATTAAAAATAGTTGCACATTAAAAGCGCATAAAATTTTGCTAAGACTTCTTTGAATAGAGTGTAGTAAATAATTAATTTTTTTAATAGAATTTTTGTATGGAGATGATAACTAACTCATCAAAATTGATAACTAAACTTTTATTTAGTTTGAACGAATGACAACATTTTTTGTTTTCTTGGTCTATCTAGTGTAATACCAAATTAACTTTTAAATACGCGAGAATTTATTACCTTAAACGTACACTGTTGCACATTTCAGAAAAATATTTCACAATAAGGGAATATTGGATTTAGTTTTTGCGAATTTATTCGGAACTACTCGGATTTTTCGAGTTTTCTCAACAAAAATCTCCCCATTTAACCAAAACTGTATCTTTATTAATTACAAGTACAACTAATACAATCCTACTGTTTAATGAAAATAATGACACGGTTGCAGCACTTCCAGTTATACCGGAAGTTGATTCAAACTTCCTTATTTTAAATAACATGTTTTTTTTTTGCAAAATTTGATTTCTACTCAATATTTTAAGACAACTTTCAATAACATTTATTAACAATAAAATTAATATATTAATTAAGTTATGTCGATGTTAAGAAAATATTATGCAAAAACTAATCCACATTTGAAAATTAATAACGCCCCCTATGTTAAATTCCAATTACAATGTTCATTTAGTCGCTTATTTTAAATAGAACATACTTTATATTTTAATATGAACGGCTTCCTTCTTTGATTATCTTTCGTCAAATACCAGCATTTCCCTGTGGCTAAAATGTACCGTGCTCGAGTTATTTCAGTTCTCTCAAAAAATGATTATTGTAAATATCGAATAGTGTGCCATGATTATCAAATTTGTCAAAGTCACAATACTACAAACACTAACTTTTTTTTGTCGACATATAATATTGCACGATGGTCGGTCCGCGTCGCACATTATACGTTCGCGCCGTCCGCACTCATTGAAAATTTTAGAAAATTTCGTCGACCCGCGGGAGATCCGCTCGCGATAACGAACGCGACCTCCGACCTCCGTCTCGAACGCGCCGTACGCGGGCTAAAAGACGCGGCTATCCGACGATGTAATTTTTTTCAAAATTTCCTACGAGAAAGGCCTTAAAGACGGTCGGAACGCAAAAAAAAACGAAAATTTTTGATTACGATTTTTGCTTTTCGGCTTATATCTCTAAAGTTTTACGACTTATCAAAAAAGCGCCTTATATTAAATTACGCGCTGGACTTTCCTCTTTAAAACCGTTTTTAAACGAAATACTTAACTTTTACGATAAGGTCGTGAGAATTTTTCAAAGCCGACTCGACAAAATTTTTCAAAAATCTTAGACGTTCGCTAGACTGGCTGGGGATAACGAACGTAAAGTCCGATCGTAAATTGAAAAACGCCTTAAGCCGGCTAAAAAGTCCCTCTACGCGATGACGTTGTTTTTTTTTTAAATTTCCTACGACAAACGGCTTTAAAAACGGCTGGAACGCGAAAAAATCAAAAATTTCGATTTTGATTTGGTTTTTCACCATTTACGGCTTTCGTTTCGAAGATATTTTCAAATTTATCGCCGCCCTTAGTAGATTTTATCGTTTTACGTGAGAATTTAAAAAAAACCGCGTCTCAATCTAACGCCCTCGAGAGTTACGAGGGTTTTTTGGAAAATTTTTGAACTAATTTCCCGCCTAAACGGCCGGCGATTTTAAAAATTTTTTGGCGTCCGATAGAAATTGAAAAGACGAACGCGATGAATTTTGTTTGGTAAGCGTGGGATGTCGGGGACGGTAATTACACCCCAAAAGCAAAAAGTTCCACCCCTAACTTTAAGGGCTTATAACTCGGAAATTAAAAGACATATCGAAAAAGCGCTCAGCCTAGGGCACAATTTACAGTTTTTCTTTAAAACGGCACTTAAATGAAAGATGTGGCTTTTATCGTACGGCCGTATGAGGTACACAAACTTTTTTTGGAAAAATTTCAAAATTTGGTTTGCAATTCGTAGATAAATCGTTAAAGGCTTATATCTTTTAAACCGTAAGAGATAGAGAAAAATAACAAGACGTTTTGAAATTTATAAACTTAACAAAATATAAGATGGAAAAAAAAAATTTTCGAAAAAGTCCATACGGTCCGATTTATAATGAAAAATCAAAGTATTAACGAACAATTTTGAGATTTCAAATCTATACGAAAATCGACTTTTTTTCAAATTCGTCTCACATTAGAACGGGTTCAGATATTTTTATTTGGAAAAAAGTTTCGAGTTTACAAAAGATGTGTCTTTATTTTTTAATTTAATTTTTTTTTGTACAAGGGCATCTTCGAGGTTAAAAAAAATGTTAAAAATAGTCAAAAAAATTTCAAAGAAATTGAACCGTAATTTGATCACAACTTGCTTATTTACGGACCGATTTTCAAAATTCAAAAAGCATCGTACGCGGATAGAGAAATAAAAATTTTTGGCCGTTTCAGTTTTTTTTGACCTCGCGTGTTTTTAAAAGTTATAAGCGAAAAACGTTTCCGACAAAATTTCATTCGAAAACTAAAACGGCCATAATTTCTAAATTATAACAGATAAAACAAAATTTATTTAAGAAAAACGTTCCTTTTATGACCCTATCACATAATGTTTAATAAAATTTATCATTTTCAAAAAAAATTTTTCACGCAATTTCACATTGTTTTATAGGAAGTACTGTTATTTTTTACATATTTATAACTTCGGAACCGTATTACGTAAAAACATGAATAAAAAAACATAAGATTTGTAATTTTGCAAATTTTCGAATGGCATAATCTAAACAATAAAGTTTCCTTTGTTAATAACATTTTACGCGCGACCTCGACATGTACCCGCGTGCTTTTCAATATCATAATGCAACCCGTTGCTCAAAATATTTGCGTCGTAGAATGAATGAACGAACAAGTTTTTACAGTCGCCTATGCAATCGTCCAATTAAATACTGTTTGAAACTATTTTATTCTAGATTTACTTAGATTTACCCTAGATCCCAGAATAAAATGTGTTCTACATGATTTACTTAATAGATTTGCACTCGATTAAATGAATAAATGCTATTCAATTTAAATTACAATTTCTTTTTCAAACAAACGTTGTTTTCAATTATACGTAAAGTGATTACATGGGTATGGATAATCTGCGTTACATACTGTTCTTTTTTTGTATTAAAAGATGTTCTCTTATATTTGTAAATGTATTATAATGCGTTCATTTAATGCTTTAATTTGTATTTTTTAAGTATAAAAAATGCATTTGGTGTGTTTCATCGTTAAAATTAAAAAAAAAGATTATTTGGAGTATTTTTCACTTTATAAAAATGAAAAAAATAAATTATACTCTTTTATGATGGGCAATTTTTTTCTTGAAGATAGAAAAGATTCTTACTTTATCTTTTTGAACTTTTGTTTTTAATACCAAAAGGGGTTTTTCTTTTTCACTCATTGATTCTATACTTTTGTTTCGTGTGTTTGCATTTTTAAGAATGGGCAATATTTTTTTAAGTAAGAAATGGTGGCTTACTTATTTTTGAGATTTTGGTTTTGGTTTTAATATGAAAAAGGTTTTTTTCCTTTTTTCACTCATTGATTCTGCACTTATGTTTCGTATACTATTTTTATACTTGCACTAAATTTTTTCTTTTACTACAGTTTTTCATTTTATTTGTTTTCGTCTTAATTTTTTCTTAATAATAATGAGTCTTAAATGCTTACATAGGTTACCCTTTTTTTGGTATTTGAAAAAGTTACAAAAAAGATTTTCTCTTATATTTTGTAAATGTATTATAATGCTTTTTTCATTTTATACTCTCATTTGTAATCTTTAAGTATAAAAAATGCATTTGGTGTTTTTTATGGTTAAAATTCTTAAAAAAATTATTTGTAGTATTTTTCACTTTATATAAATGGAAAAAATAAATTATACTTTTTATGATGGGCAATTTTTTTTCTTGAAGATAGAAAAAGAATCTTACTTTATCTTTTGAGCTTTTGTTTTAATACCAAAAGGGTTTTTTCTTTTTCACTCTTTGATTCTGCACTTTTGTTTCGTGTATTTGCATTTTTAAGAATGGGCAATTTTTTTTAAGTTAGAAATGGTGGCTTACTTTTGTTTTTAATATGAAAAAGGGTTTTTTTTTCACTCATTGATTCTGCACTTATGTTTCGTATACTATTTTTATATTTGCACTAAATTATTTACTTTTACAACAGTTTTTCATTTTATTTGTTTTCATCTTAATTTTTTCTTAATAATAATCAGTCTTAAATGCTTATATAGGTTATCCTTTTTTTGTATTTAAAAAGTTACAAAAAAAAATTTCTTTTTATATTTTGTAAATGTATTATAATGCTGTTTTCATTTAATGCTCTAATTTGTAATCTTTAAGTATAAAAAAATGCATTTGGTGTTTTTTATGGTTAATTTTTCTAAAAAAATGATTTGTGGTTTTTTCACTTTATAGAAATGGAAAAAATAAATTATACTTTTTTATGATGGGCAATTTTTTTTTTTTTTGAAGAAAGAAAAAGAATCTTACTTTTATCTTTTTGAGCTTTTGTTTTTAATACCAAAAGGAGTTTTTTCTTTTTCACTCTTTGGTTCTGCACTTTTGTTTCCTGTATTTGCATATTTTAAGAATAAAAAAAATGAATTTTGTTTAATTTTTCATGGTTAATATTCTAGAAAAAATAATTTGTAGTATTTTCTACTTTTTAAGAATGAAAAAAAATATTATTTATACTTTTTATGATATTTAAGAGTTAAAAATAAATTGCTGTTTTTGTTGATTACAATTGCAAAAATAAAGTGTAATGGGCAATTTTTTAATAAGAATAGATGGTTTACATTTTTTTGAGCTTTTGTGTTTAATATGAAATTGGATTTTTCCTTTTTTCACTCTTAGTTCTGCACTTATGTTTTGTATACTATTTTTATATTTACACTAAATTTTTTTCTTTTACTACCGTTTTTCATATTATTTGTTTTCTTCTTCATTTTTGTTAATAATAATGAGTCTTAAATTACACGTTTTATCAATAATGTGTACAAATTACTTCCTTTTCTTTTTAGTATTTACGTAGAAGTTAGAAAAAAGCCGTTTTAGGTTTAAAAAATAAAAATTGCATTTTTTTAAAGAAAGCAATAAATATAGTTTCTTTATTTTTTTAAATTCTCTTATATTTTTGTCTTTCAGTGTTTAAAATAAAATGGATTTTTGATTTCTTTCGATTAAGAGCCTTTTTCAATTTAAAATAAAAAATGTCATTTGAATTTTTGTATTTTTTAAGTATGAAAAAATGCATTTGTTGTTATTTTTATGGTTAATATTCTAGAAAAAAAACAATTTGTAGTTTTTTCCACATTTTTAGAATGACAATAAATATTATTTATACTTTTATGATTTTGAGAGTTAAAAATTAATTGTTATTTTTGTTGCCTAAAATTGGAAAAAATAAAGTTTATTTTACAATTTTTTTAAGAAACAAAAATAATCTTAGTTTTTTTCCTTTTGAGCTTTTCTTTTTAATATGAAAAGCAATTTTCTTTTTTCACCCTTTGATTCTAGACTTAAGTTTCGTATATTGTTTTTGTATTTACATAAAAGCTTTTTCTTTTACTACAGTTTTTCATTTTTGTATTTTCTATTGTCTTTATCAAATTTGTATTGAGATCATTTTTTGAGTAAGATAAACCAGAGTTTGACCTTCACGAATTGACGAGCAAAGCGAGCCGTGTCTTTATCAATGTTGCATTCGGAAAACGACCATACTTCGATGTTTACAATCTGGCGAGCGAAGCGAGCCGTGTTTTTATCAAATTTGCTATAAAACAATTTTTTTGATTAAGAAAAGTTAGAGTTTGATCTTCACAATTTGGCGAGCGAAGCGAGCCGTGTTTTTATTAAAGTTGCATTTGGAAAACGACGCTACTTTGATGTTTACAATCTGGCGAGCAAAGCGAGCCGTGTTTTTATCAAATTTGCATTGCAACAAGTTCTTTGATTAAGAAAAGCCAGAGTTTGACCTTCACAATTTGGCGAGCGAAGCGAGCCGTGTTTTTATTAAAGTTGAATTCGGAAAACGACGCTACTATGATGTTTACAATCTGGCGAGCGAAGCGAGCCGTGTTTTTATCAAAGTTGCAATCGGAAAAGGACACTACTTTTATGTTTACAATCTGGCGAGCGAAGCGAGCCGTGTCTTTATCAAATTGGTATTGTAACAATTTCTTTGATTATGAAAAGCCACAGTTTAGTCTTCACAATTTGGCGAGCAATGTTGCAATCGGAAAACGACGCCATTCTTATGTTTACAAACCGGCGAGCGAAGCGATCCGTGTCTTTATCAATGTTGCAGTCGGTAAACGACGCCACTTTGATGTTTACAATCTGGCGAGCGAAGCGAGCCGTGTCATTATCAAATTTGCATTCGGAAAACGACGCCATTGTGTTGTTTACATTTTGGCGAGCGAAGCGAGCCGTGTCTTTATCAAAGTTGCAATCGGAAAAGGATGCTACTTTCATGTTTACAATCTGGCGAGCGAAGCGAGCCGTGTCTTTATTAAATTTGCATTCGGAAAACGACGCTACTTTGATGTTTACAATCTGGCGAGCGAAGCGAGCCGTGTCTTTACCAAACTATCCCCGCGACAATAGATTGCTGCGAAGCAGCAAACCCTTCGCCGCGAAGCGGCGCTGGGCAAGGGTCGCGTTACGCGACCCTAGTCGACATATAATATTGCACGATGGTCGGTCCGCGTCGCACATTATACGTTCGCGCCGTCCGCACTCATTGAAAATTTTAGAAAATTTCGTCGACCCGCGGGAGATCCGCTCGCGATAACGAACGCGACCTCCGACCTCCGTCTCGAACGCGCCGTACGCGGGCTAAAAGACGCGGCTATCCGACGATGTAATTTTTTTCAAAATTTCCTACGAGAAAGGCCTTAAAAGACGGTCGGAACGCAAAAAAAAACGAAAATTTTTGATTACGATTTTTGCTTTTCGGCTTATATCTCTAAAGTTTTACGACTTATCAAAAAAGCGCCTTATATTAAATTACGCGCTGGACTTTCCTCTTTAAAACCGTTTTTAAACGAAATACTTAACTTTTACGATAAGGTCGTGAGAATTTTTCAAAGCCGACTCGACAAAATTTTTCAAAAATCTTAGACGTTCGCTAGACTGGCTGGGGATAACGAACGTAAAGTCCGATCGTAAATTGAAAAACGCCTTAAGCCGGCTAAAAGTCCCTCTACGCGATGACGTTGTTTTTTTTAAATTTCCTACGACAAACGGCTTTAAAAACGGCTGGAACGCGAAAAAATCAAAAATTTCGATTTTGATTTGGTTTTTCACCATTTACGGCTTTCGTTTCGAAGATATTTTCAAAT